>VZTT01060672.1:83850-107238 GCA_013400855.1 Buphagus erythrorhynchus
GCTGATTCATCAAGGGAACTTCTCTGCCCTTCAGCCTTGAGGATGTTGTGTTAAGAGTGGGCTGAGAAGAGGGTGCAGAGGGCAGGGCTGTGCAGCCTGAGTGCTGTGAGGAGCTGCAGGAGGCTGCTCCATGCCTGTCAGAAGTGTGCTGAGCCTTGCTCATGGCATCCCTTTGTTTCCCTCCAGAGTCAGGCTAATGACAGCTCTGATAATGCCAGATGGCAGTCACCAGTCATCATTTAATAGCAGAAAAATGCCTAAATATTGTCTCCAAAACTGGTTTGTTCATTCTTCCTCCTCGTTCCAGCCTGGCAGTGATCCTCAGGCAGCACTTAGGGACCTTCTAAGAAGATCTTGTGTAGAAAACTGTCAGAACAGATTGCTGTATGGATTTTCAGAGGATTAAAGTTAATTAAAGAGCTATTCCTTGCTTTCATTTCCTCGTATCTGCCAGCTATTTACATGCTAATGTAGGGTCTTCCAGGGAGAATAGGACAAGTGTCAGCATTGGGCATGTTATCACACATGGAGACAGTAGAAAATAATGAGATGAGCAAAATATATATATATAATATGTATGTACGTGTGTGTAGCTTGACAACTGAAAGCCAGCAGCAGAGCTTTTTGCATATTTTCAGTAATGTGTGATCCTACTGAATATAATTCACTCCATTACATCTCACACTACATAATTTAATACTTCATTCACTATAGTATCTTTACATAAGGAGTTTTATAAACAGACAGATTTAACGTTTTTTTTTTTATTTTTCTATCTTGTTCTAAAGAGGAAAGTTCTTTCCTGCAGAAGTAGTGAGTAGTTTTACTAGGAGTACAAACCTGGGAGCAGAGAATTTGATGGGGACTGGCATCTACTGTTGCCTCCTCTTAGAAAAATTAAGCAAAGGAGATTCTCAGCATGGAAGCAATCTGAGAGTGGATGTAATAGTTTTCTGCTCCAATTGCATTATTATTTGCCCATTACATTTTCACATTATTTCAGAGGATTATTTTCTTCTGTAATTTTTCAATATCTTTCATTTTAACACTTTATTAAAACTGCTACATAACAGATGAAATAAAATTGATCTCAGGTTACACTTCAAGAGGGAGTTCAATGCTTTAGGAAAATTAGAAACCTCACTGTCTGCATTTTTAAACAAAACTATCAAAACCATCTGTACTGTTGAGCACAGGTAAGGACTTTTGTGAGCTGCTGAGGTTAGTCCAGATAGTTTGAGGGTGCTGATGGTAATTAAGCTTCTAAGAACCAAGGGCAGTTAAAGACAGGTTTGTTTCCTGTAGTTTGTTGTTCCCCAGTGTGTAGGTGGCATACAAAGTGAGTGCTTAGCAAACCCCAAGTGCCCTTAGCACAGGCTGCAGTTGAGGCTGGAGTCCCTGTGTTCCATGTGACCTTTGTGAAACAGCTCTTTGGCATTACCTTTCTCTTCATTTTATCCTTTTGTGGTTTTCCTAGTGGAAAACATGATGCTCTTACTCTCAGATGTCAGGTGGCTGTTCTTCAGCCTTGAAAATCAATGTGACATTTTGTGAAAGAGTTAAAAGATGAGGGAAAGAGGAAAAAAATCTTTTTTGGAGACTCATTTGGGGGCAGGTGGGGGGAGAAGGTCACCCACACTAAAAAGTTGTGACTGATCCCCTGCTTGCTCCTGCCTTGGTAGCACAGCTTTCTTAAAAGATGCTCTGAAAGGGATGTCAGGCCAGAGGTACTCTGGGATTTGGGTGTTTGAGGTTTTCTCTTGTATTTGATATCCCAAATCCTCTCTTTTGCCAGGCTGGAGGGCTGACCAAGATGAAATGCTGCTGTGCAATAAGCCTCAGGCTGAATTTCTCCCTGTTGTGGTTCTGTGAATGTCACCTGAGCTACACCAGGGAAAAGCTGTCCCTGGTGTCTGGGGAGCTGCTGCCAAAGGATTGTTACCCAGGCCTGTGCAGGTCAGAATAATTCAGAGAATAACTTGTTCTTGACTCCCCATACCACAGGAAACCAGTGTTGTTTCCTCTGTTGTCAGAAAAGACAGTGAGCACCCAGAATTTACTGAAGGCGGGGCACACATGGAACAGATACCTTGTCCCTGGCAGGGCCACCACAACATTGTCTGCAGGAGCTCTGACAAATGGAAATGACAACCAATGCTTAAAATAGGAAGTATTTTAATTTGTGATGCTCATCTCTCTTACCCTAATGGTAAGACTCCTGATTTTTATGGTTTTGGGCAAAAAAGAGAGAACTACTGTGAAGCTTTCCCTATCAGTAAGATGTGTATGTATTTTTTTTGCCATTCATCTATGTTGTACTGTGTGAGGGAGGTTTCTATTTTGTGTATCAAGTAGAATCTTCAATTTTATCTTGCCACATGCTCAAAGTAAATTTTTATTTCTGTTATGTTGCTTTCAGAAGAGATCCATACTTCTTTTGCTGTCCAAGGAATGGTCTCTTCATTCAGTCAGAACAGTTGGTCTGTTTTGAGTTTACAGTGGAGCCACATCATGCTGGAGCAGTTCAGCCTTAAAGGGCATTTGTTTAACAGGTTCCATGTGCTGAGAATATGAATATTTTCAGTGGTGACAATTAAGGCTGAACATTTTTTCCACATTTTTGCATTTTACTAGAAAAGAATTGAGGACAAGAAAGTCTTTTTCAGGCATTACATGTGGATTTTGCTACTTTATGCCATACTCCTTTTCTGGGACCTGTAAATATATGGATTTCCAAGATGCTTAGCTCAATGCAATTGTTCTTTGCTGCTGGGAAGAGAACATGAATCTTTTTTGGGAACTAAAATTCCAGTGCCCATGTGTATCTGATTTGTGGGTCACAAGCCCTTCATTCTTCATCCTCACCTTCAGACTTTGTGATTCTTGGTGATGGATGTGGGTATTGGGAGCAGAAGGTAATTTTAAAGGTATAGATGAAAAGAGTTTCAAATAATGAGGTAAGAATTTGATGTCAGTGCAGTGGCTTTTTTTTTTTTTTTAAATCAAAATTTTATGTTATTTTGATTTCTGGAGCTTAAATAGAGCACGGCAAGGATCCTAAAACCAAAATTAGATTTTGGCTTTAATTTTTGGGTGTCATCCCTCAAGATACAAAATAAAGTAGCAACTTAGAGCAGCAAACAACATGAATATTTCTGAAGCAGCATCTTCTCTATATGCTGCCATCTGTTGATGTCCTATGCATAGGAAAGGATTCCTTTCCCAAAGTCAAAGGTTTAATTTCTCAATGAGATGTCTCAAGAAAGCTGTGAAATCCAAGGTAAATTCTGGTGGTTGAGAGACCTCTCCAGCATTATTTTTCTTCCCTCTTGGAAACTTCTGTGGACTGGTTAACTGCAGGTGCTGACAAGAGTAGTGTTGTGGGGGAAGAAGTGATGCACAGTACTTACAGTGTTATATGCATATAAATAAAAGTTCAGCAAATTAAAGAGCTGAAGAAGTCTGGTTTGTTAACACTGTTTATTGAGCTTCAGCTTTTTGAACGGTTCTGATGATGGAAAAGAGAGACCATAAGTTGTGTCCTTGAATCTGTGAACGCTGCAGAGAAAGCTCAGATACTCCCAGCACCATTTCCATTAATGCATTTCCTGTCTTTGGCCCAAATGACCCCCAGATATGAGACAGCTCTTAAAACATTTTGAAACTCTCTCCCATAATTAACTTCTGATGGACAGAAACAAGGCTGTGGGGGTTAGAGATTTGAAGAGAGAATGCTCAACAGGTTTTGAAAACAGTGTGTGGAAGTCCTTCTGCCATTCTCATGATTAGGCTTAATTATTTTGAATTGATTATAGGGTCTTGAGCACGGATATGTAACGAGCTGTTTGTTGTCCCTCGGCAACAGCACCTTTTTAAAGCCCTCTTCAGTCAGATCCCAGCCAAGCACAGTGTTCCTCTTTCCTGCTGATTTGCCAGCCTGGCTTGTGCTCAGCAGCCTCTGCAAGGTTTCCAGCAGAGCAGCTCCATCCTATCACCAGAGGAAACCTGATGACACTCAAGCCTTTTGCTCAGTCCACATGCTGCTGTTAGCATCAGCTCAACCTTTCCAAACTTGGCAAGTTTAAACAAAATCTGCTTGCTCTTCCCACCCTCTCCATTACCACCAGCTTAACCTCGTTGTAGAACCACAGAATTGGGTTGGAAGAAACCTTAGAACTCCATAAAACTCTTTCCAACCCCCTCCCATGGGCAGGGACGCCTTCCACAGGCTGCTCAGTGCCCCATCCAGCCTGGTCTTGAGCACTTCCAGGGATGTCACTGGGGGTGTCTTTGTCACTGATGTGCAGCACAGAGCTCATGGTGATGATGGTGTTTGTCTGTAGCACGTGAGAGGCACAGGTTTGGGCTGTTAATTAATAATTCCAGTCTTGCACAATGACTAGTCTGATGACAAGTCTCTGCAAAAAAAACTCTTGGTAGCCTTTGAAGCAAGCATGCAGAAATATCCTATTTTCAGCTGTACATATTTTTTTCCCAGGATTACTTCACCATGGCACTGCTCTAAATATGTCTTGTGAGATAAGCTTTAAATCCTACTTGGGCAAAGTTTATTAAAAATTAACATTTGCACGGGGAGTTATAAAAAAGAATAGGACCTTCATTAGCTTAAAATCCTCCGAAGTACAAAATGATATTGAATGGCTCTCACTGGCCCAGACCAGGCAGACTCTTACTGCCTGCCACATCTTGAAGCCCAGAGAAGTCAGCATCAATAATATCCAAAAAGACACACTGGAAACTGCACCTCTATTCCCAGAGGTCCAAGAAAAATGAGCTGCTACCACAGGCTAAGCAGCCTGAACTTATTGGAATGGGATGTTAGCTGCAGTTCCTCCCAGTGGGGAGAACTGCAGTGCTCCTTAGACATCCCCTCCAGATGTACTGCTCTGGCAGCTCACGATGCTTGGGAGTGAACAGTCAATGCAGGGGATGTAATTTCAAGCAGTTTTGCTTTATGGAAGTTCACACTGAACCAACACAACCCCTGGGCCAGGTAGTGCTGGTTTATCCTGACTGAGGATTGATCCTAGTGACAGACAGGGATTTGCTCCCCAGCCTTTACAGGAGTTCCAGGGAAATGGAATAAGAGTAAAGATACTGAAAAACAAATGGGATGAGAAAGAGTCTGCACAATGGATGTTTGTAGAACATCAGTTTTCATTTTCCTTTTGTTTTCTAGGACAGATGAGGAACACATTCTTTGCCCTGTCCCTTTCCTCTTGGGACTGCATGTTGCTTGCCTCTACCTTGCAGTATTTAATCTGTCATGATTGTCTTAAATATCTGAGTCTCCACAATATTCACCTTCCCTTGGGCTGCAAGTCAGCAGCATGTGTGTCTTTGTGTTAATTTGTCCTAGTTCAGAGGCACAGCATCATTAGTGAGCCGCTGCCACCACGGTAATTACTGTGGGATTTGGGCGCAGCAGTTTGCTCGTGCATTGCTCTGTACCTTCTCTTTAATCTGCACAGGCCATCTGCTTCATTTCTTAACTAAAAGTTGTTTTGTTTCTGCTTTGGAAGAGTGGTTCTGTTGCTCCTAATCTTCTCTCTGTAGAAAAACCATTGGAGCTGGGATAAATTACATCCGTTTGATAGCTTGTGCTCGCTTTTGAAAGATTTCTTGCAGGTAGTGCCCTGTAGTTTTGCTGTGCACAGATTTTTGCTTTCCTCTGTGCCTGCAGGGACAGTTAGGGCAGAATTTTGGTAGGACCACTCTGTGATCTTGGGAACTCTTGTAAGTCTGACCACAGTCCTGCTGTTGGCTTCTAGCAAAGATTTCCCAACACAAGTATAAATATTTAATAACAGAAATGTTACTGGGTGCTGATCCCATGGCAACCCTGTGAGTAGTAACCTTTTAAACCCTCATCCAAGTAGGAATTGTGTCTTGGGTGACAAAGTTCTTTGGCTTCTGTCTAAGAGATCTGTTGTGTCTTTTGCCACTGCTTATCTGATCAAAAATAGTGAATTGTTGGACTGATCAGGTCAATGACCTGAGTTACTCCAAATCTGTCTTCTCCTCTTTTGCCTTTCTCTTCCCAGGACTTCTCCAGGATTAAATGGATCAGGTTTTTGTTAAGAGCTGGTTTCCTAAGCTTGGGCAGTCCTCAGACATAACAGTAGATTGTTTAAGTGGATGTAACATTGATACTGCTGTCAGGGAAAGCTTGTTTTTATTTCCTAGAAAAACCTGTTCATTAGATGGTGATTTTGAGGGATACTCTGTGGTGTGGTCAAAAGGGACTATTTTTGATGTTTTAGAGGCATTAAAATAAGAGCAGTGGGGATCTAACAGCGTATGTCACTTTTTGGTCTTTTGGAAGAATTTATAGCCTGGTTTTACCCATAAAGTGGGTTTTTTTTGTTGCCTTTTAAAGATGTTCCTGTTGTCGATAAATAAGGTGAGGGCTACAGTGATCCATGCCTCAAAAACAAATATAAAATGAGAAAAATAACTTCCTTAGGTCTATTGACAATTTCTTTTTCTTGTAATGGGAACATTATTTCTGCATGAGCCTCTCTCTCCTTGTCACTAGAAGATGGTGCATGCAGTTCTGACACAATGAAATCAGCAGCATCAAATCAAGGCAGTTTGCATCTTGGTTTTGTGAAAAGAATAATAAAAAAAAAACATTATTTCTCCGAAGATGTTTTGGAGTAGAGCAATCATTTAGAAAATGAAAAGATGCTTTGTCTAGGAGGCTCTTCTGTTTCAGTCTTTAATCTAAGCAGCTGTCTTTCTCCTTCCCCATGGGAAGTTGTGGTGGGTAAATAACATGGAAATTCATTTGATGATGGAGACATTAGAGGTTGGCATGGACAATTAATTTGTTATTAAACAGAATTAATTTTATTTGATCCTTACATGGTTCTGTTGCTGCATATAAATTCAGCAGCTCAGTGAGTTATCCTGTGAATGCATCCCTGGTTTTGCTGAGGGATGGGGCTTTTGGTGGCTCTGACATCAGGAGTGGCTTCTATCCTAATCTCTGTGTGAAATGGAGATACTGGGCAGCTTTTGGCTTTGTGCTGCTGGAAGTCATTGTGGGGTTTGTGACCCCACTTGAGCTTTTCCCCTTCCCGATCTAAATCCTCTGGTCCTTTGCTCAGAACTGGTTTGGAAATGTTCCTGAAGTTCCATCTTGAGAAGAAAATGAGCAGCTTTTCTTTTGAGTTCCTTTGCTCACATGAGGGGTAGGATGAAGTATCAGTGGCTACAGGTAGAACTGTTAATTTTCATCTCCAGAGGGATGGAGATGATGAGATGATCTCCTCATAGTGGGATAAAGCAGCACCTTTGGATTTCCCCTTTTGTTCCTAGAATTCAAAGCCACGTTTTGGTTGATTCTAGTAGGTATTGATCATTTCTTCTGCAAAATCAGAAAGTAATTAGATTTCCTGATGTCTTTCATGACTTTTGAATGTCAAGAATTTGGAGCACATGCAACAGAAATGCTTTGGGAATGTTCATACTTGTCACTATCTCTGCCTCTTTTTACTGCTTCCCTCTGGTTTTGCTCTTGTCTGTGTGACTTCAGGAGAGGCAGCACCTCAGAAGTGGCTGCACAGTGCCAATGATCCTTTCCTACACAGAGCTGATGCACATTTTGGTGTTTTGTTTTGATAACAATGACCTAATCTCTGAGAAGATCCCCAGAGACCTCAGGGGTCTGTGTTTTAGCCCAGTTCTAAACTGGTCAGTGCCCACAACCACTTCATCTTGGGGGCACCAGTTTTTCCTCCTAGGAGATGGAGATGGTGATGCTGGACTCCCCTAAGAGGCTACTTTAGGATTAACTGCTAAAAAGTGCAGCATAAAAACCTAAAGGTAGCCCTGCACTTGTGCACTGCTAAGGGGAAGAGTTTAAAGAACAAGTAACTTATAACAGTGTCCTCGTAAGACATCTGCATTTGCATATATTATACTGCATTTTTCCTCCTGCTTCTCTCCTGCCTTAATTGTCTGTGCTCCAGTTTTCCCCAGACTGGAGAGTCTCTTGCTTGTGCTAGATTGGTGAACTAAAGATAAAAGTTTTTGAAAATGAGACCAAGGACAAAAGCAGGGAGGATGTTCAACTCGGAGCTGTAAAAGAATATGTGAGTGTGTTAAAAAGGATACCAAATTCCATTATTTTTGTTAACTGGTGAGATCAGAAGAGGAATCAATTATATCATGCAGGTATCTCTCTTTGTGAGCTGCATGGTGATAACTTCAATTGCATCTGCTTTTTAAAGTTGACATGCCAGGAGACAGCATTGTTTCAGTAGGAATGAGCAAGGAAGACGCTAATGTCATCTGTAAATGGCAGGGAAATATGGAACTCACATCTTGACAGTAATCTCTTCTGTTTAAAAACCAAATAAGTGAAAAAGCAGGAGAAACTAAGGGATAAAATCACACCTCTTGAAGAAATACAGGGCCAGGCTTGGCATGCATTGTTGGAGATGATTTAGCAGTAATTAAATTGGTTCCAACATAGCGAGTAAGACTGAAGATGAGAAGAGGGAGAAAAAAAAGAAATTCCTTGCTATCCATTAGCATTTCAGACTGTTAGCAAGCTTGGTGGGAGAGTGGTGTGTAAGTAAGCTTTAGTGATGAGTATCTGCCCTCCCCTTGCAGTCCACACTGAGCAAGCGCTTCACACTGGCATTAACCACCCCCAGCACAGACAGGCTGTCATTTCTGGGGCTCTTCAGAATGCTCTGCTATCAGACACAGCAGACTCCACAGAAATTCCCTGAATGTTGAATGAAGAATTCAGCCCAGCTCCTGCTTGTTTCCCATCTCTTTTACTGCCCTGTGAGAGTCTCACTGTTTTTAGGATGCGCTCCCAGGCACCTGCGGTTCCTGCCAGGCTCCAGAGCCCCTGGCAGGGATCACCCACATACCCCAGCCTGTGCAAACTTTCCATCAAACCTTTCCTCACAGCCAGCTTGCCGTGGGATGCTGTGCCTCTGGGGCTGCTCTGGTGTGCAGAACAACACGCTGCTTATAAATAACACTGGCTTATTTATAACACGCTCCTATGGCGTTGCAAATAACAGCCATATCCATCACACACTGCTCACTGAAACATAAGGGTTTAAAACCACTTCAGAGACCCCCTGTTTCTTCATGTGGCAAGTGAAAAAGCAATTGCTGCTTGGAGCATGGGAGGAGTTGCCTTTGTGTGTCTCTTTGCTATTGGTATCAGTGGGGCAAATTGTCTAATAACTTCAATTCTAAGCTTTTAAAATATTTTTATTGTAAAAAGTGTTCTTTAAGAATGAAATGTATATGTTTGAAGTGCATGAATGTTGAACTTAGAGAAGAATGATTGTGTTCAATTCCATTCAGTGGGTGATATTAAAGAGGCAATTACACATGATTTGTGAAATGAAGAGCAACCTCGGCAGTGTGTGGTACCTGCAGGGTTTAACAGCACCCTCTGATCTGAGCTAATAAGAGCAGTGTCTAATATTAGAGTTTGCCTTGTCAGAAAACCCATTAGTGTGGCAGTGTGAGGACGGGGTGTGCCAGGCAGAGTGAGCAGCTGTTTGCCTTTTGGTGCCACAGGAGGAGGCAGGGAGAAGCTCTCTCTAAAAGAAACTTCATTTGTCATGCTGCTGGTTTTCTGTTTATAATATTAAACTGTTGATTAAGGAAAAGATGATTGAATAGGTACCTTCTTTTAGAAGCACGCAGGCTTCAGCTGGAGATTAATTCCTTCATTTGCTTGTGTTCCTCAGAAGTTTTTAAAATTTTGCGTAAAGTTTTTTTTTCTTTTGAGATGAAAACTTCACAGCTCTGTAGTTTTCAACCTATTTATTCTTTTCATGTCATCCTTCATACACATTGAATGGACAGTATTTTTTCCTTCCTTTCTCACACATCCAAAACCTAAATACAATTACAGTTTCCTTTCTGTGCTCTCTGGAGGAACAGGTCTTTGTAGAAGCTATGCCACAGGCTTGGTGAGGAAGGATTTTTGATTAGTACCACATTTGTTTTTCAATTCAAAGATTTTAGAGATTTGTGTTAAAATTAGGTATATGGGGTAACATGTTGGATGTGTAAATCTAGAATATTAATCAAAGACCACAGACGTTTCTTCTCTGCTTTGATTTTTAGCATGGCTCTGTGAGTATTCTGCATTTTGCTTGGTGGCTTGCCCTGAGTTTTCAATTACAAAGTGATTTCTTGTCCTTATTCCCCATCTCATTTATTCCTGGCTCTCCTTCCAGTCAGCTCTGGATAACTGAGAGATATGCTAGAATGGTTCTTCTCAGTTGTTGGAGAGAAATTGATATTTATTAACCACCTACTGAAACGGTAAAAAGCAAAAGGAAAAGGTGAATACTGCAGAGAAACAAATCTTCAAATATGTACAAGACTGCTCTGGAGGAAGAGGTGATAAATTTTTGCCAAGAATTGTGCTCATAGGCATAGAGGCCATTTGTGGCAGGTATTTTGTGCTCTGTTCATGCTTCCAAGGCACTGCCCCAGCAGCTCTGAGTGCAGACAGGATGGATGGACTGTGCTTTGTCCTCTCCTTCCTCCCTGACCTCGGTGTCCTGCTCCCTGGGAATGAGGGGGAATCCAAGGGACAGAGCCTGTGAGCCAGCCTGGTCTTGTCAAGCAGCCTGAGGTGGATGGGATTGGAATTTCCCTGAGTGGAGCTCTCTGGAGGTGGTCAGTGAGATACAGACCTTTGTGAGGCTTCAGGTACTGAGACCATCACAAGATCCATCATCAGAAGGTACATCTGTGCTTCACAGGTACATCAACTGCTTGTACCTTCTTCCTGGTGTCACAGAAATGCCACTAGAGGATCTTACGTGGTGATCACAGTTTTAACAGCCTGTTCAGAAATTGAAAACTTCTAAAGATACAGCAGTAGTATTTTCTTTGCATATACTCCTTTCATTATGTATGTCTAGAGCCAGTGTGATTTGATCTGATAGCTTTTCCCCTAATTTTCTTCTTGACTTAAGTGAGTATTAATCATAAACTGTTTCATTAGTAACTAATTTGATTCAGAAAAGAAGTTGAAAAGATTTGACATCTGCTGTAAAGTTTGTACTACTTCTCCCATGGACTTGAGGCAGGTATTTGGCACAAAGATTGTTTTGCATAACCTTGCTTGTTGATTTTGTTTGTGTGTGCATTTAGCATCCTTGATGTGCACAAGGAGACAGGCAGAAATATATCACTTGCTGCTTTTTGGGTGCTTCTTTACCCTCAACAAGCTGAAGAGAACTAATAACCATGGGCAGCATCTCTGGGATTGCACTGACAAAAACAATGCAGTTGTCCTGCTGGCTTTGAACATGGCAAAGGCTCACAAATGTTGTTATTGGAGGTGAAATAATAAGGACAAGTCTAAAAAGTAATAATTCCAAGTGAAATAGGAACAGCTTTTTGGAATAAGTTGAGAGAGAGGGATTGTCAGATGGTCAGAAATTCCAGCTGTGTGATTTTTCCTGTTACCTTTTGCCTTCCCTTCATCACCAAACCAACCCTTTTATTGTGCTTGTGGATTTGAGTGATTTTATGTTGATTGTAGAGGGTTTTTTAAACAGCCTAAGATGGATGTTAAGGTTGCTGTTAAATAATTGAGTGTGACTCCTGAGAGAGGGAGACAAGGCCAATGGCAGGATCACAGCCCTGGTCTTCTGGAGAGGGGAGTCTGATCTGTCATGAACCTGCCTGGAAGAATTCCATGGAGTATGCTCCTGGAGAGGAGGGGGAACCAGGAGTGCTGGGGAGGTTGAGGACAATATCTTGAGCAGCTTTCAAACCTCAGCTGTTGTACAGGTCTGAGTCTGCCTAGTGCTGATAATAGACTCCATTGAAAATGGCATCATCTCCTACAGCACTGGCTGGGAAGATAAAGGTGTATTTGAGGAAGATTGTACTAAGTCAGGAGTATGCCAGGTTTATTGAAAGGCACTTTATTAAATAATATAATGGTGTTTTCCAAATGGAAGCAGAAGAACCAAATATAGCAACAGATATGTGACTTTATTTTAAACTTTTAACTTACTTTAGAATAAGAAGAATTGTTCTGATAGTATTTCCTGACACATCACAATGGATTTCTTTCCGGAGATGGAACAAATTTAGCAATGAGTGTTGTGGATTTAAATATGGCAGTGCAAAAGGGTCTGTTCTCACTTTTTTTTTTTTTTTTAAGACTTGATTTCAAACTCAAAATTCTGTAATTCTGGCTGTGGTGGGTTGGGCATGCTTTGGATTGTCTTTCTGGTAGGTGGAACACAGTGAAGGTGAGAATTCAACTAAAGTCCCTTAAAATTGTTCAGAAAGTTCTGTGTGGATGTGTTGCAGCATGGAAGCAGGATAATCATCATTAACTGTTTGTTATTGACCAGCTTTTTCTGTGGTGTTACGTGGCAGGGACTTTTTCCCTCTGTCTTTTGTTTCCCAGTTATTTCTGTAATTGTACCATATTCTGTTCACTTTGAAGTTGTGCCCAGAAGTAGAAAAGCTGATGGTCTGTTTCATTCTCCAAAATGTGACAGTTGGTTACTATGAAAACAAACCAAAGGGTTTCGTTTGCAACAAAGGAGGTTTTTTGGTACTGTGTTTCTGTTCTTTACTTAAATGTGGTTTTGTTGAAAATGCAAATATTGTCAAATATTAAAAGGATGATGAATGTTTGTCTCATACATTTAATCATAATTGCTTTTCAGATGTGTATAATGAATATCTTTCCTAAATAATGTTTTCCTTTTTTTAAAACTGATTTTTCCACATGTTTTTAATGAAGCATGACTTCAGTGCTTCACATTTTGTCTAATGGTGTTGGCATAACATTCTTGATGTCAATGCAGTTTTGAGGAAAGATTTTGTTAACTTAATATTTGCAGAGACAGTGGAGAGAGAGAAAAGAAAGCAATGTCATTTTGTCTGTGAATTAATTTGCAGTGTCTAGTGGTATTAAAGGGAAGGTGTTCACTGAGTGGCAGCTAGTGTTAAAATTAGCTTTACTAACTAGTAGGCTATTTTAAAGTAAAACTTTCAGTTCTGAAATGTTTAAATTTGAGGAAATTTGTACATGTGGACTGTTACCACAAGAACAGGAGATTCAGATGTAGCGATCCATCCTCTTCTCTGGTGTTCTCTGCTGCTGTGGTGGAGGGAGGGTTACTGGGGTGATTACTTGCTGGTTTTTGTCATCCCCTGGCTCATCAGCTTTTGGGAGAACATCTTGTCCTGTTGCTCTGAGCATGCCAGGAGTGGGTGAAGATGTACCTGTTACTCACAGAAAGGTGGGGAAGGGAGCCAGGACTTTGTGTCCTCACTGCTTCACTTGTTCCTCAGCAACCCAGTTGAGGCAAAGCTGCTGCAGAATGAGAGCAGCATCAGACATGGGTGATGAGAGTGGGAAAGGTTGGGAAAGCAGTTATGCTGGAAAACTGATGATTGGGCTTGTTGACCTTAAAAAGCAGTTGAAGAAGAGGTGACAGTTTGAAAGCACAGAATCTAATGAATGAATGGTTTAGAGAAGTTGTTTGGGAGTTGTTTTCCCTGTCTGTGCAAGGCAACAACAAAGATGTTCAATGGAGCAGGCAGGCGGCAGATTAAAACCTGATAAAAGAAAATGCATTTTCAAGCAGTGAAAAAAAGTAATGGGATTAATTTCCACCAGAAAACTGGTGAATTCAGGAGTGCTCAGAAAGACTGGTTATTTACATGATCAATAAAAGCACCCAGAAGAGTTGTCAATGAGAAGTTGTTCTTCAAATATTTTTATTAGATCTCATTTTTCTGGAGTTGGGAAGCCCAAGGTGAAGGTGAAACTGCAATTTCAGTATAGTACCTGCCTGAAGTGGTCTTTGTAGCTGTTTCTGAAACACCCAGTTTTGTTCTTCACCATGTCAGGGTCTCAAGAGGAGCAGGATCCCAGGCACAGAGGGGTGGGTTATGGGATCCTCTGCCAGCCTGCCCTGAGGTTTATATGGGATTCAGGAGCCAGCATATGGCAAACCTCTGTTCACAAGCTGCAGTCCCGAGCACTGAGGTGGCACATTTTCCTTTGCAAATGCAGAAAACTCTTTCAGAAGTGCAGGTCACAAGGTTAGATATCAGCCCAGCTTCATGGTGCCCACTCTGCCAGAGAGCAAACTCTATGAGGCACATTCTGTGGGTGTTGGCTGAGCTGTGCTCTGGGTGAGGGAATAAACTGATCCTAAAAACAGCCAAGGAGGTGTTGCTTGGTGCAGTTTCCATCTTTTATAAGACAGAAGTGTTAAAATGATCTTTCATGTTTTCAAAGGGTAAAAGTTAAAAAATGAACCCTCATCATGCAGGTAATGTGTAACATATATGATGTAAAATTAGTATTTTGACCTCATGCAAGGAAAACATAGAATTTTAGTTCAATGTAAAGGCTTATCATTGCTTTGCCCTGGGTAAATCACTGGGTGTGATTAAATAATCTAGCCCAGTCTTATTGCTGGGAGCATTAAATGACCCTTTATGCTTCTTATTATTTCAAGAAGAATATACTTAGGTATTCTTTTGCTTTATAGGTGGTTTATGTAGTATGGAAGATGCACCCTGGGCCAGATTTCAGTCTCAGTCCAGTCTTCTCTCCCTGGTGTATGGTCCTGTCTGAAGGAGGAACTGCTGGGCTGCAAGGGCCAAGAGCTGTGTCCCCTCTGCCTTGAGAATCCTTTATAAAGAAAATGCAGATATGCTATGGGTGACCAGGGAGATAACTTGATGTACAGTTTGTGAAACTCTTATTGGGATCACTGTTCTTTTATACCATGGAGGCAGGAGAGGGAACGTTTGATGAATTAAGTAAAGCATGGGAAATTATTAATATCTTCTAATAAAGCAGTGAGGTGATGTATATTCTGAAGCATCACCTAAAATCCCTTTTTCTTTGCCTTCTTCAAAAAGCCCCAGCTGGCATATTTCTGAAGTTGACATATCATGAGGGGATCAAGGAATTAATTTTGAGTTCAATTGAATGTGCTGTGTTGGATTGGATGAACTCATGTCTGGTTATTTTTTTTAGTCCTCTCAAAATTTGATGTGAGAGCTTTGCCCTTCTACTGCAGTTCTGTCTTAGCCCAGGAGCAGAGCCTGGGTGGTGGGGCCATTCCCTCTCCTTCATTCTTGCAGAGATAACTGCACTGGTTTGAGCACAGCTCAGTTTACTTTTTTCCCAAGTTAATGATAGTTAAGTGGTTAAAACTGCAGGAAACTAACTGTTAAGAGCTTTAGAGGCCAATGTCTGGGTTACTTAGTAGACAGACAGGAGGAAAAAGAAATCTGAGTGTAAGGAATATGAACATAGGGGTGAATTCTTATGCACTGCAGACACTGGCAGCATAAAAATCTCATGTACCATCACAAAACCTTTTTTTTTTCCCTTTATTTTTTCTTTTCTTTTTTTTTTTTAATAGGTGAGTAACGTTAGTTTTGTATTGCCAGCAAGGATGAATCTATTCCCTTGTCAGCTGTATGCTTTCCCTCTGGCAGTGATGGTAATCTAGTGGCTAGATTGAAGAAGGTATGTTGAGGGTTTTTTTGATGTTTTTCTAAAAAGAAATGACTGTTTTTCACATGTGAATAGTGCACATGGTGTCAGACACCAGTGTCAGATGGGGATTGACCCTGTGCTGAGGCTGGTGAATAGGGCAGCTCCACACACAGGATTGCCACTGCCTGAGCAGTGGGACTGTGAGAAATGATAGGAAGAAGAGGGATTTTTTGGGATGAAGAGATGCCAAACACCCTGAGACAGAAAAGCAGGCTCACTCTGGAGACAGGCAGCGGTGAGCGTTCCGGTAGAGGGGAGCTGAACGAAGAAAAAATCATACAATTATTTCACAGCAGCAGGAGGCTAAGAAACATAACTAAACATGTTAAACTCACTGTGAAGCAAGAGGACCCCAGGGGTATTTTAGTCAGATAATATTTAATTTGTTGCAGTGTCAGTTGTATGATTGCTTGTCAGCTGGCATATGGATGTGCTATAAGCAAAATGGGGCTTTCAGAGACCATGCACAATTTTCCAGAAGATAGTAAAGCAGGAGATTTATCAGAGACGGATTAAAAGAGTTACAGTGGATTTATTTGCTCTGGTCCATTGGCAGGATATAAGGCAAGCTGAGCTCTCTGCAAAGAAGTGTTGGAGGAGAGGGACAAGAGCTAGAAAGGGAGGACTATAAATCAGGAGGAAAACCTAGGGAATACATGAGCATGTAAGATATTATACACAGGTATTTGTAGGAGTACGTTCAAAGCTGCCAGCTGAACGTTGGCCAGAAGAGCAATAAGACTGTAGAGTTTCTCCAAAATTTAAGAATGGGTGGTTGAGAAGCTAGGAGTGTCTCTGAATGCCTTGTTCTGGCACCTAAAATGAGTCTTTGATCATCTCTCTCGTGCTCTCTGCCTCATTGTCTCCTCTTCCCACCACAGTTTCCCTGGATGGTTGCTTTCTCCAGACTTCCAGCCTTGGGAGGAAAGTTGCTTTTCAGCCTGAATGATAACTTGACTTTCCTAGCAAGAAAATGGCTCTGTTTTAAGAGTGTTAGAAAACAGATGAAAACCATTCCTTGCAGAGAGATGATGGGACAGACAGGGATTCCTGGTTTGCTGTGTGCCTGTGGTTATGTACATCAGCCTTTCTGACCTCTCCCCACCTGTTCCTGTTAGGTATGGATAGAAGTACTTGGACTTCAAAAGAAGGAATATTTTCTTTTTCTTGGAGAAGCCTTAGTTGTAGGGCACAGCACATCTGAAAGGCTTCTTTATATGTTAAATCCATTTTTAGATTCCTGCAGTAGCTTTATATTGGCTTGAGGGGCAAAAACACAAGCAGAGGGTTGATATATAGATAGTCACATTCGAGAATTAAGGATATTTTAACAAATGTTTCCTAATGGCCTTGTCAGTGCAAGGGTAGTGAAATCTGCTGGATGTTTTTATTTTTATGAAGTTAATGGGCTTTTTTTTTGTAAATGGTGTTTTAATTGAGGTCTTGAGTAGAAAGTCAATGATGTGTGTATACATATGTGTCTGCAGTCAGTTCTGATTTGCAAAGTAATGTGAAAATAGGTCAACCACGGAGAGAAGTGTTGGGAAATGGCTGCAGCTGAGAAGGAAGCTATTTGTAGGCTTGGGAGTAGAAAATTTTGCCTTAAAGATGATTTGTACAGAAGACGAGAGTAGTAAGAGGAAGGGGAACCATTTGCCTTCTGGTGATCATAGATGTTGCTGAAGGCAAGGAGGGTTGAGAAGTTTCTGGTAATTTAACTTCTGCTGGTTTTGCTTGACTGAGAGCTCTTGGGGTTTTTGTTCTGGGAGAGTCCATTAGCTCCTGTGCTAATTAGCAGTGCTCCAAGAGGGAGCTGAGAGATGTGGCTCCCATAAGAGCAAAGTCTGACCTAATGTGTCTTTAGCTCCAGCTGTCCCTGCAGGCCTGGTGCTTGCTTGTTGCTTTTCCCCTGCACTTTCCATAAGGCAATAGGATTTAATCACAGCTTTACTCCCAAAGTAAGGCTTAGCAGCCCTCAGACTGGGGCAGGACCTGTTAATTGTCAGCATCCCTGCTCCCATTCCCTGGTTCATCTTGTCAGAGCAGATTCCCACTGATGCTGCAGCCTGTTGGTGGTGCCTGCTGGCTCTGCTGCCACACAGCACTCAGGGCTCTGTGCTTTGTTTCCATGAGTTTCATCACCCTGCTACAAACTCATCCCTCCAAATTACAGAGACGTTGTTGAATTGCAATTCTCCTCTTTGATAAACACATCACTGCAGTTAAGATTTATCACATTTATTATTTGCCTTTATTCAGTAGACAATTCACCTGTCAAAGGAGGAAATTAGACTGTTTTCATATTATTCATATTAAGGCTCAGTTGATTGTTTCTTGTCCCTAATTCTTCTCTAGATGCTTGCAATTCAATTGTTAATGTTTTTTTCAAGTATTTTATGAGATACCAAAATATTGAAGTGATTTATAATTGCCAGTATCTGTATCTTCTCATCCATCCTTCTCTTAAAAGGTTGGATCTGCTCCTCTCCTTTTTTCAGTTGCTGTCTTGCCATTTGTGAGTTCCTCAAAGGTAGTTGCTCATGCACCAGAGATTAATGTGATTAATTTTATCAAGTAACCTAAAAATATATTTTGTCACTAGGTCCTGACACAATCTAATATAATTAAGTATTCTTCAGTTATTTCTAATCATATTTTGGCTTATATTTCTGTGCCTCTCACTCCTAATTTTACTGATGTGAAACATCTGGTCAAGCCACACTTACCATCTCCCTTCTATATATGAGTTTAAAGCAAGAAAGCCCAGACCTGTCTTACACAGTCATCTCTCTTTTTATTTGTGTTTTTATGAGAAAGAGTTAGATAAATTATACCTGATTGCAAATAGCATCTGTTTGATGTTGAAGCTCCATATCTTTCTTCAGTCTTGAAATTTTCCCTTATTACAACTAATTTGGATATAGGAGTCTGAAGATGAAGAGGAGGGGGAAGAAATCTTGCCACTGATTTCTGATAATGAAGCAGCCTGTTAACATTCCCCAAAAATTATCATTAATTAAACAAAAAGCTGATGTAATACTTGGAATATTTCTGTACCATCAAAAAAGCACCAAGTGGGAAATATAATTCTGATTCCACTGTACAGAGTCTGTCTCCTCTGCCAGCTCTAACCCGTGCACAAGTAGAGAGCAAGTGAGCTGTGCTGTTGGGCTGTGGATTAATAGTCAGTGTTCACTCATGTGGAACTAAAGCAGATTTTACTGTGACTAGAATCTGTCATTAAAAAGCCATTATTGGAACTGACCGGCACAATTCCTGCTCTCTCATTGCTAATGACAAAGCAATCTGTTCTTTAAAAAACAACAACCCTGTATTTTCTTGCAGAGAACGGTGCAGGAGACTCACCAGAACAGAAGTGGGGTGAAGAGAGGCAGTTGAAAGATTTATTGATCAATAAACCAGACAATTACAGCTTGTTTATAAAAGGAAAAAAAAGAAAAAAGCCACCTCAAACCTCAGGCCTGCAAGGAACACTGAGACTCTAATAATGATAACTCTGGCATCCAGCTTGAAACGATAAAAGTCAATAGGAAGATATAGGATTTCAATAAAATTATGACACTAGATAAACTTTACCCCAGGAACACATTTTCCCTGGGTGTGTGACTGGCTTCAGTTAGATTTGTAACTTTAATTTCTTTCTTATTGATTTTTCTTTTCTTCAACTAATTAGAAAGTCTGTGGTGAATGGGGTGTGTGTGTGTTTGAAAGAGGGGCTAACGAGCAGCAGCAGGACAAGGGCCTGAACTTACATGGATGTATATAAGGTCAGACACCTTTTTATGGTTTTTTGGCTGTGTTTTACTTTTCAGTTGCTTCCCATACTCAGACTGGCGTGGCTCTGATGCTCCTCAGTGTGCAGCTGTCTGTGGGTTTCCCTTGTGATGTGCAGTGCAGCAGTGACTTGGGGGGGTGGTAGTTGCAGTGATGATGATGATGGTGCTTATGTGAACCCTTCCCAGGGCTTGCCCTAAAATTAACCCAAAAGTCTTGGAGGACCCCACCTATACTCCTGCTGTTTCTAAACCACTCTGGGGTGTGAATGATGCAGAAAGGGATTTTCTTTGAGCTTTAAGCTACTTGTTAGACAGGTCAAAGTTTGGTGTTACACAGAGAGAGCAGAGCAGCTGGTGGGAGGACTGGGGAGAAGCTTCATCTTAGGGGTGGCATTTTGCAGAGGTGCATCCTGTTCTTTCCCATAGCACATTTTCAAGGGATTAGCTCTAGTTCTGGTTAAAATTATAAAATGTGTTTTCTTCTTAGTTACTTATGCAATAGTGGGAGGAATATTTATTTGATGAATGGGCTGGTGCTGGCAGAAGGAAGGGAAACTGTTCAACCTTTGAAAAAATCACTATCCTCCTTCTTTTTCAAACCTACATCCCCTCAAACACAGCTGCAAGCTGCAGCACCAGGGTTTGCTGTAGGGCATTAATTTCCTAGGTTTGTAATGAACATCAAAATTATTATTCTGCATTTAGGGCATGTTTGGAATGAGCTGCATTTCTGTTCAGGTGTTGATTTTAAACTGGTTAAGGTAAAGATCACCTGGAATTGTGCCAGGGTAGGGCCGTGAGGAATTAGCAGAGATTTACCTGGTGCTGGGTAAATTTTGGAAATTCCCAGAGGAGCTGCTTTTTAGTAATTCTGATGAAAACTCTCTAGATAGGAAGCAGCTTGTAATAGAATAAGGTTAGAAAGGGCATCTGAAAGTGCCTGGGGAGGATTTTGATGGGTTGTGAAGAATGAGGAAATACTGCAGCAATTACTAAATTAGGATTACATTTTAGAGAATCTTTTTAGACAGAGGACTTCTCAACAAGAACTTGTGTTTCCTGCCAAACTAACAAGATCTTTAGGAGGGAGGGAAAAGCTTTCAGTAAGTGCTCTTGATGGGGAGAAATTTAAAAAATGGAGCTGGGGACCACTTGTTGGAAGCTGAGAATTGATTTCACGAACAGTATTAATATTTAGAAATAATTAAAGAGGATAAGTAAACTGCAGGATCAAGTATTTAATTGTGCCGACCTTTGGTTCAGCTTTTCAGAACTTTTTTTTTTTTCCCAATACAGCTTCTGCTGTGTTTACCACGTGTGATTTTTTTTTTCTTGAGAAGTTTACTCTTTGTTTTAGAAAGATGCTTTGAAGGGCAAGAGCTGTAGTTGTTTTTAGGGAAAAGACAGCCTGTAGGGTTGGTCATGCTCCCATGCAGTTTTCCCATGCTCACATGAAAGCTGGAGTTTGTCCCCCTTGTAGCTTGACAGCCTAGGGAGCTACTGGGATCTTGATAGGGATAACTAAATGACCTCATATCCAGGAGTTAATTGGAAGCCAAAGTGTGATGGGAGTTGCCAGGGGTCCTGTTTGCTTTTGAAATAACACCAAGGATTTTGGGATTGCCCCGCTGCAATGGAGAGAACATAGCAGTGGTAAATTATCACAGAGATGAAAGATGCTTAGGAGAAAATCAGGAGAGCAGAGTAGCTCAGAGTGCAGAGGAGAGAGGATGCTGTAATTGCAAATCTAATTGCAACAACATGCAAAGCTCAAACCAATACCTTCACTAAATGTTGTCATTATGTTCTCTTCTGTGCTCTAGAAAGTGATTTGGCTGTAAATGGGGAATGGAATTCATCTCCTGAGCAAAAGCAGTTTGCCTTGTGGAGAGTGCACTGGGCAGACTGGGTGATGTCTGTGGGTACTGGGGGGGAAGAGGAGGGTGGAGAGATCCTGTCCTGCTGCCTCTCTGCTAAACAAGTTCATTGCAAGGCAGGTGTGACTGCATTTGGGTTTTCTTCTTTTTCAGTAACACTCATCTTTTTTAGATAAACCCATATTCAGCAATGTGGAAGTATTTCCTTTCACATGTCTGTCAGATGAACAATTCTTAACTGTTTCCGTGGAAAAATATTTATCTTCAGTCAAATCTGGGCTAGGAACTGGTAATAGCTGCTGATACTATTTATGTTAAAACCTGTTTTTCATTATAATTTTATTAACTCAGTTCCTGTAGCCCCAGGCTGCCCTTCAGTCTTGGGGTCCTTTTACCTGCTGACCAACCCAACTATCTTGGCTGACCTTTCAGTCCATGATGTGCTCTGAGCACATTGTACCTCTGGCAGTGCCCTCAGTCTTGTTGTCACACCTCAAATTCGAATGTTCCTTCCCTTCCCACAAGGACATTTGCTATCCACATTCAGTCTTTGACCTTTAGATTTGGAAGGAGGAGATAACCTTTGTATCCAGGCTGAACTGGGTGGTTAGTGGTCACTTTCACTATCTGAAATACAGCCTTTTGCATTTAGGGATGTGGGAAAAATAACCTTTTTTCCTGCCCCAACAATTCCTGATGTCCCTAAGTGAAACTTTCCAGTGCAGCTGAGCTGGGTTTATGTGCTGCACTGGCCTGGGCTGGATGTGAACTGCACAGCTGTACAGCCCAGTGATCTTCTGGTATTACTTGGTCTGTGATGGCAGAATTCCCAGCAAGAAGCTAGTTTCTGCAGACTGCTCCTCCATTGGTGTAGCAGGGGAGGTAGCAAACTTCAGCAGTGAAAGGGGGGCAGCACTATCAGGTTTCCTCAGAGTTTTGGCTCTTTGGGTTTATGCCAAAGGCCTGTGCTACTTTGACCCTGTTCTGTAGCCTCCTAAGCATCAAGGTTCTTCCATGCAGTATAAAGATGAAACTCTTCATCACCTGCTAATCCCTGTGTGCATATTGCAGTGTGGCCAGTCACCTCCTTAAACATATCTGGATTCTTCAAGTTTTCCTTTTGTTTCCATTCTTCTTCTCCATCAGTGCCTTGGAGGGAGGCATTAGGTGCTTCTGAAGCTGGGAATGTATTAGGAATATTTCAGCCAGGAGCCCACACAAAAAGTTCTACATTTAGCTCTGAGCCCAAGCCTTATAATTGGGGAGCTGCTCTCGGGGACAGGAGAAGGATCCTTCTGTTTGTCTTTCTCTGCAAATGCCTGGTTATAATTGCCAGTAGATAGAGAAGTGAGCCAAACATTGTCTGCCAGACATTAACCTCTGAAAAAATGTTTGTTACAAGCACTGAGTGTTGTAGCATCGAACAAGTGATAAGTCACATACCATTTTGAGGATATTTGCTCTCAGCCACTTTGTTCGATGTCAAATCTGTTTCATTTCTGTTTTGACAATTCTGTTCTTTCTTTGCTGAGGCTCTGGCAGGAAAAATGTCAAGTACAACACTAAATATTTTGCTGAGGAAACCCATTCAGCCATGTTGAATTAGAAGAGTGTCTTCAGGAAGAAGGCAGGCTCTGTTTTCAGTTGCCATCTGCTTGTTAGAGTGTCTGCACGTTGCTTTCCTGCAAAGGATATGGGGTTTTATAGACACAAGACAGTCTAATTTTTCAGTTTTCACAGCAGCAACATTTATTTTATTGCAACTGTGTGTTCATCTGTGCCTTGATGCTGATATATGAAGATGATGAGTGTACATCCATCAGAGTTGAGTTGCCACATAAAAGAACAGTGGGCAAAGCTGTAGAAGGCTCTCGGAGCGTGGTCTGGGGATTTATCCCTGAATGTTTTGCTGTTGTTCCAAGCTGGGTGTACAGCCAGGGGCTTTATCCCTGAATGTTTTGCTGTTGTTCCTGGCAGGGTGTACAGTCAGGGGCTTTATCCCTGAATGTTTTGCTGTTGTTCCAGGCAGGGTGTACAACCAGGGGCTTTATCCCTGAATGTTTTGCTGTTGTTCCTGCAGGATGTGCAGTCAGGGGCTTCATCCCTGAATATTTTGCTGTTGTCCCAGGCAGGG
>VZTT01060674.1:1560-33472 GCA_013400855.1 Buphagus erythrorhynchus
CTGTGAATTCATCTCTGCTCCATCCCTGCTGAAATGGAGACTGGCAACATCCCAAACAAGCTGTGACACACCTGCACCCCTCTCCACAGAGAGCTCAGGTGTGGTCCAGCAGTGGCTTGGATCTGCAGCAGGCCTGGGATTATCCATAAATCCCATGATGAGTGACATGGGACATTCAGGTTTCTGGGTCCCCACCCTCAGGGACTGCACCCTCCCTGTTCCCCATTTCCCACTTCTTTTGTAGAGCCTGCTATGAGAGGGCAGGGGCTGCCTTGCCACTGGCACAGGAGCTCCTTTTGTCCCCAAAGGACATCCAGGGGATGGAAAAAACTTTGGGGTTGCTCCAGC
Organism: Buphagus erythrorhynchus; assembly: GCA_013400855.1. NCBI lineage: Eukaryota > Metazoa > Chordata > Aves > Passeriformes > Sturnidae > Buphagus > Buphagus erythrorhynchus. The sequence continues at coordinate 1,909 of VZTT01060674.1, forward strand.
CATGACCCTCCCTGGCTCTGGGCACATCCCAGCTGCCCTCAGCTGGCACTGAACCCTGGGCTGCAGCCCCTGCTCTGGCAGCAGCCCTCAGATCTCCTCTTGGAGTGTGCACCCACAGCAGGAGCAAAATGAGGGATGCACGAGAAGGATGGGGCACTTGGCAGCAGCAGGAACCCCCTGTGCCCCCAGGGAGGGCCCCTGGCAAGTGCTGGGAGGTGGTGCCAGGTTTCCTCACCGTGGGGGATGTGGCTCAGAGCAGGTTTGAGAATCAGGAGCTGTCCTGCCTCCCCCCAGCTCCATTCACTGCCCAGACAGTGACATGGTTTATGGGCATTTTACGGGCTCAATTAATCCAGTATCCCAGCGTTTGCTCCCCAGGAAGCTGGCTCCTGTTCAGAGCAGGCAGGATGGGCTGGCAGCCCTCTGCAGGGAAAGGGCCAGCACAGCCAGCAGCCTTCCCAGCTCGATGGCACACTGGGTTTTGGGATATCCTCTGCTTTCTGTGGGCAGTGACAAAGGTGGCATTGGGAACGAGTGTCCTGCCTGGGAAAGTCCCCAACTGCCATTGCTGCTCCCAGAATAAGGGAGATCCTGCCAGGGACTGTGCTGGCTTTTCAGGAGGATGAGGGAACAGCCTTGGGGTCATCAAAAATACAAAGTGGTTCAGGCAGAAGCATGGGGGCTGCCCATTCCTGCTGTGCTCTCTCCAGCTCAGACACATGCAGGATTTGGGGTGACATGCTCATGCCAGGCCTCATCACCTCCCTGGATATGTCTGAGGAATTCAGGAATCTCATTTGCAGGAGCCTGTTCCTTATGATTTCTCTACATGCAAACACAAGCCATGGTGCTCCAGGGGGATTTGGACAGCCACACCCCAACCACCCCCTTTAGTGCAGGAATCAGCAGCCTAGGACAGAAAACCTTCCCAATCACCTTCCCTACGACCATCAGAGGCACTGCAGAGCTAATGAATTTTCCCAGGGAGTAGCTGTGGAAAATGAAACCGGGGATAGAGATGGACAAGATGAGATAGTTTGCATTAAATGAATGGAGATGGGTCCTGGAAGGTAATTCCAGCAGAGATAAAATGAATTGGAAGCACCAGTTGTAAAGCACTTGTAAAGTCTGACTCAGACAGGAATTTTACTGCAGGAGATGCTGTATTAAGAGTTTAGTGCTGCAGTTGGAGCAGCTGCTACTGCCCAAGCTGTATAAACCCCTCACTGACTTACTCACCATTTCAGGCCACCTCTGGAATCTTCTGAGAAACCTGTTCTGCCTTCCCACATGGAGCAACCCTCCAGAACGGGGAGAGATGGAGGGAACAGGGCTGGGAGGACAGAGTCAGGGCCACATTTACAGGCCTTTTGTAAACATTTCACACACCTAGGAGGATTCACTGTTTTTGCTTGGCAAGGACATGGGGAATATGTCCAGCAAATCTTCTGGAGGCAGGGGAAGGTGGCAGGATCCTGCAGGACAGGGATGGAAGAGGGCACCATGTTTCCAGGCAGAGACAGCTCTCAGCTGCCCCAATCCCATCTCCTTCCCTGCAGCTGGAAGAGTGGGATTCAAGAGTGGGCAGCACCAGCTCAGCTCCAGGCTAAGGACAAATAGCTGCTCTGGAAAGGTGTGTGTGACCCTCCAGGAGAATCCACACCTCTGAGGACACATTAAGCTTGAAAACCAACCACCAAATGGGCAAAACAGAGGCTGAGCATTGGAAGTTGTCTGGATTTAATCCAGGAATTGCAGCACTCAGCAAGGTGTTAGTGAAGCACAGAGTCTGACCCATCAGCCTACTCGATTGTAATGCCAGCCTGTTACCTCCAACACATCTGATAATTTGTTGGCAGTGTTTTAGTGGCTGTTCCCAACCAGCTCCATCACTCCCACACTTTGCTTTGGGCATCTGCCCTGCTAAACAGGATTTTGCTTCACTGCCTGGACTCACTTTAAGGACTTCAAGCAGATTATTAAATAATTTAGACTTCCTTTAAAAACAGGAAATGGAATAAGGATGCTCGATGTGCTGTTTAGCTGGGAATCCTTGGGCTCTTTACTATTTAATGAACCGAGTGGCTGCTGGCAGAGGTCATTCCAGCAGCTCACACCACAGCTCTGGATGAGGGATGTAAATTGAAACTTTAATGGGCATTTCCAGGAGAGCAGTTCGCCCTGGCACTGTCACCCGAGACCCAGCAGCTTCAGCAAGTGATTCTTAATCAGTTTTCAAGCCCCAGGAACTAGGCTGAGGGCAGGAGGGGCTGTTCTGCCCCAGTACCACATTTTGTGATGATTTACAGGTGCACTGAGATAAGGCTGGTGACAAAGGCCATTCCCTGCTGATGTGATACACGAGGACGGGCCTGGAGGGGCAGGACAAAGGGGGAATGGCTTCCCACTGCCAGAGAAATCCATAAAGCCATCCATGTGGGAGGATGACACCCTCTAAAGAGCTGAAGAGCACTGGAGGCAGTAAAGCTGCCAGGACGTGCTGAGGCTGCAGCAGGAGCCAGCAGGGATCAGGTCTCCAATCCCAGGCCCTTAGGGATCCTAGGATTTCAGCTCCCTGCTTGGACAAGGAGAAGCAGAACTGCTTTGCCAAGCTGAGCATTGGCACTGTCGCAGCAGGGAGGGAGCTGCTGGTCCAGAATCAGCCTGGCAATACCCAGCTCCACGCCTCCCCTCCTTTCCCTGCTCTTCCCTCCTTCCCCTGCTTTTCCCTCCTTCCCCTGCTTTTCCCTCCTTTCCCTGCTTTTCCCTCCTTCCCCTGCTTTTCCCTCCTTTCCCTGCTTTTCCCTGTCTCCTCTCCACCCCGGAGACAAAGCCAGGGAGCAGCAGTGATAAACTGGCTGCTGGTCTAAGCACAAGGTTATTTTCTAGGACATTAAGCAGAACCCTCAGATGCCAGCTTGCAGGAGAACCATGAAGAGGGACAAGACACCTGACCAGAATGCAAAAGCAGAGCTGCAAACTTAACACCTTTTTTTCCCCCCTTATCTGTTAAAAATAGCTTTAGAGGGGAAGCTCAAAGCAGTGTGAGGGGCTGTTGGCTTTAGAAAATGAGCAGTTTCAGCAGAAATATTCCGTGACCACCACCTAGAGAGCTCTGATTTTTGGTATCTCAGCCATTCACATCTTAAATTAAACATTCAAGCTGCAATGCAGCCCAATGGTTTGGCAGGGGCTAATAAAAACCTGAAAATCTTTACCCAGCCTGCTTTTCTGTAGGAATAATACCACTAGCAGCCCAGAATTATCTCCACTTACGTCTGGCTAGGACTCCAAATCAATAAATTGTCTCCTCACCCTCAGATTAGCTCGGTCAGGTAATTTTGAAAGCAGCAGCAGCAGTTCCCCACTGTTAGGTAGAGCAGCTCTGCTAGCTGAATTAACATGAGATCCCTCGTTATCCCAGAGCAATCCCACTCCAACAGTGTCCTTGGGGAATAATTTGCACTGACCTCAACAATACTTTGTGGCAGTCTGGGAATCGGGAGTGCTGTATTTATTATTACTTATATTTATTTAATTTCATATTTGGATTAATATTTGGAATTAGGGCTAGGGTTGGAAAGAAGAGAAAAAATTGGACAATAAAAATCTACCACCTGTTTCTCTGGCAAAAAAACCTCCAACTCACCCTTTTTAGAAAAGCATTACATTTTGATTTTCCCTTCTGCCACTTTCATTCCTGACTCAGCCTCAGCTCTGATGTCCCAAGCACCCCATGAGTGCTCAGATCCTTTCACAGAAATTCCTGGGAAATCCAAGCACTCACTGCTTCCCCCTGTCTCTCTCTGCCCAAAGGAGCTTCCCTCTGCAGGGCCCTTCTCTCCTGGCATTCTGTCACTGAGTTCGTCATCTCCCACTGTCACTGATGTTCTCAGAACCCCACAAGTCCTGCAGCCACAGTCCCCTCTTTGGCCCTTCTCTTGCTATCACACAAAGCATCCCTTCCTCGTTTTTAAGGAGCAGCAGTCATTTCTGCCATCAAATTCCCAAGAAAAATGCCAGTTCTCTTTTAAACCCCACAGCAAAACCTGCAGCAGGAAATCCTGGGAGCATAAACAAGGTGATGGATTAGAGCTTGCTCCCTCCTCAGAAACTAAGATGTTTTTATGAAGTGGGATTAATATCACAACATCAGGGATTTTTTAACCCCATGAACCTTATTTTTAAACTATCAGCTTCTCATGTCTCTTCTTGCAAGTTTATTCCAGGAGTTAATCCAGGGTTGTTGCTGTTTTCCAGACAGTGCCCCCCCTCCACCCCTTCCCTTTGCTAAGCAAGGAGGCCCCAGTCTTAGAGAAATTAATTAGTGCAGTAATTTGCCCAGGACACAGAGGAGAAGCCAAATTTGTCCCACTCTGCAGGATTCAGCTGAATAAAAAAGACAAATAGCTGTGCTGTGGGATTTTAAAAAGCTGCTGTCAGCATTCCCAATGCAACCAGACCTGGAAATTCATTCGTCTTTCACTAAACAATGGAAAAAGGAGAAGCAATTACAGTAGACAAAACTAATTACAGCAGAGCTGAAGCACAGCTCACAGCACTCACTCTTCAATCTGCATTCAAAAAGAAAAATCCAACTCCAAAACCACTCCATCAAAATAAGGTGAAAATCTGGGAGTGGAATAAAAGCAATTTTGAAATAAGAAGGGGCACTTCAGCATGGCACAAGACTGGTTTTTGTAAGGAGAAACCTTCAGGTGATGCTGGCAGTGCTTGGCAAACAGGACACACAGATTTGTCCAGGGGTGATGCCAGAGTGGGGGGCAGAAATGAGCTCCCAGTTCCTCTTCAGTGGGGCCCATTCCCTGCTCACCTCACACCCAGGTGAGTTCTGGGTGAGATTTTTTTAGCTGCCAGAAAAAATGGAGCATGGTGTTAATAATGCCAAGGGCTAGGGTTAGATCTCCAAGAGCTGGACTCCATGATCCTTGGGGGTCCCTTCCAACTCAGAATATCCTGGGATCTCTGTGGAGCTCAACTTGCACACTCGTGGCTGAACAGCTTCTCCTTCCGTAGTGAAGATAAAGCACTCCAAAGGTAAAGTTATCCCTGTTTCCTGATCCTCACAGCCATCCCTGCCTGACCCAGAACACTCTGAGGATATTCCCATCTTCAGGTGAAATGATAGGAGAGAATCCAAAGCCTTCTGTAAAGCCCATTTAATCCCTGGCCATGGTCCAGGCTGGCAGTGACAGGTTCTCTGAGAGGCAATTCCTGATCTCCAGAGCTGGATGTCCCAGGGGTCTGGCTCCTGTTCCCTTTGGATACCAGCTGTGAAATCCAGCAGACAGCAAAAGGGAACTTTAAACAAAGTGGTGGGAGAACTGCTGCTTAACACAGACAGGTTGGAAAATGGATTGCAGGCCAAGTGCCACATGTGGGAAGAGGAGGAGGAATGGGACAGGGCTGTGGATGGATGTAGCAGACACCACCTAAGGCCTCATTCCCTGGAGATGTGGGCCACACTCGGGGATTTGAAAGCCTCCACAAGCCATTTCCAACACACAAAGCTGCCACTGGCTACAGCACATGTTTAATTCCAAAGGATTTTTGGGAACAGACACAAGGCCATGACACAATGTTGTTTCTCTCTGTGGATCCTTAAGGAGGTACAGTCTGAAGCCCATTCCTGAGTCTCCATGGCCACTGCACAGCACTCAGCCCAACACTGCTTAGCACAGAATCATTCAGGAAAATCCTTTCAGATCATGGAGTCCAATAATTCCTCCAGCACTGCAAGGGCCACCACTATCCCATGTCCCCAAGTGCCACATCCACATGGCTTTAAATCCCTCAAGGAATGGGGACTCCACCACTGCTCTGGGCAGCTGTGCCAGTGCCTGAAAATCCTTTCGGACAAGATTTTTTTCCTCATACCCAACCTAAACCTCCCCTGGCACAACTTGAGGCCATTTCCTCCTGCCCTCTGATTCTATTCTAGGATTCTCTACATTTTCAGCCTCCAGAGGAGAAGGCTGGAGGGAACTCTTCCATGTGCAGCAATACTGGAAGGGAGGGTGCCAAGAGGATGGGGCCAGGCTCTTCCCAGGAAGTGCCAGGATCCGAGGAGATGCATGGCTACCTGTCAGACCCACTCTCCCCCTCCTCCTTGTGCTGCTCCACCAACCAGAGGGATTTCCCATCTCTCCATTCCGGTATCACTGCAGTGCTTTCTTTCATTTTCTGGCTGAAATGACCTGCAATGCAGAGGCTCACTTACTGCACTGATCCTGCTGCCAGATCTGTAATCCTCAATCCCCCTGGGGAATGCCTGGAGTAGGAAACCACTTGGCATGGCAAGCACGTCAGCATTTTCCTGGCTGCATTTTTTATTGTCTCTTTGCTGCATCCCTGACTTCAGTTAAGTTTTCTTCCCTTTCATCCCTCACTTTCTCCAGACTCCCACAGTGCCTTCAGCTGAGGTGTCAATATGCCTGAGCTCCCCTCTCTTGGAGACACCTGTCCAGGTGTGGGGGGACAGCACATTTACCCTCATCCATCCCAAGATTTTCATGTAGGGCAACCGATCTGCAAATGGAAAAAATGTGGGGAGACAGAACTCTTCCCTTGGCAGTGGCATCCCCTCCTTCCTGGGAGGCTCCAAAGGCTGACTGAGGTAAATTCCCTGCTAATCCTGCCCCTGCCATGCAGGGCTTTACAAGTTATTAATTATAAGGACCTTGCTGGAAAAGCAGTGCAAGCTGCAGAGCAGCCAGACTTCCAAGAAGCAGAAGATGCTTTATTTAGAGAAGACGGTGCAGTTTTTGTTTTCTTTTTTAATTACTATCAGCAGTGAGAGACATTTGTGCTATGCAGGAAAGAGAACTCGCCCACTTGCTTTGGTTCAGTATTTCCATGAAACAAACAAAAAGAAACCCTGGCACAATTTGGAGTAAACATCACATCGTTCATCCCCATCTCTTCTACCCAATCTCAGTTCTATTTACCTTTTTGAAAATCACTGAACCCCAGACTGGTTTGGGATGGAAGGGATCTTACATCCCCTCATTCCATCCCTGCCATGGGCAGGGACACCTTCCACTATCCCAGGCTGCTCCAAGCCCCAATGTCCAGACTGGCTTTGGACACTTCCAGGGATGCAGGGGCAGCCACAGCTTCTCTGGGCACTCTGTGCCAGGGCCTCCCCATCCTCCCAGGGAAGGATTTCCTCCTAATACCCAATCCATATCTACATTCTTTCAGTTTAAAGCCAAAATCTGGGAACCAAAGCAATCAGAGGAAACCCCGGTTCTAACAGATGCTGCTGCTGAATTCCAGGGACCCACGTTTCACCCTCTGCACTGGGAAAGCTCCCCAGATTCCTTCCCTTAACTATGCCCAGCAGGAAATAGAGCCCTGGAGCCTTTGTGGTTCCTTAGCACCTCTCTTTGCCTCTAAGTGGTCGCTGTGTGCTGCTCACACCGTGCCCATCTCTCACCTGCAGGAAAGGCACTTCAGGGAGAAGAGGTTTTCACTGAAATCAGCTTATGACAAGAATGATGGGATCACAGCACAGCTGCTGCTGATTCTGTTTTGGGAAGGAGAACAAGCAGAGGCACAAAGGCGGTCTGTTAAAAATGGAAGAAAGGGGAAGTGGAACCACAGTTGAATTAGAGTATTAAAATATTTTTTAAGTTGTAGAAGTGGTAAAAAGGACCCCAAGCAACAAGCAAGAAATGAAAAGGACAGAGCTGTCAAAGCAGCAAGGCAGGACAACAATTTTCAGAGCAGCATTGTGAATCCATATAAAAAGCAGGAAAGATGGGATTTCTCAAAGGAAGAGGCTGCAGGAGCTCAGGGGAAAAAAGTGAAGGTCCGTGCAACAGCTCTGTGGGAAGAGTGGAAGTGAAAAAAGGTTCAGCTCAATCCCATAGCAAAGTGCTGTGCTCCACGAGGGAGAAACAGTGTCCAAAACCAGGGAGCTTGTGGAAATTATGGATCATTTGGCACTTACCACCTGGAGGATTAGCCTTGCAAGGAGGTGGTCATCACTGGCAGGCAGCTTCCAAGTGCAGTGAGAAAATTCCACATGGAAACACAGTCCACAGAGGGATCCCAAAGCTGGAGAGGCTTGGGATGCAGTGGGAATACTCCTGGCACAATTAGGCAAATCAAGCCTATTAAGGGACAATCACTCTGAAGAGTTGTTATCAATCACTCCCCTCGCTTTCTTTAAGCAATTATACTAATTGCATCAAGGCTATTAAGCAATTATTTTGATAACTGGAGCTTTGTTCCTGGCTCTTTATTTTTGGCAACGTTTTGTTCTTTGTGTAAATGCCCCGTCCAAAAGATGTTTAAAGGACGTCCTTTTCCCAAAGCACAAAATTCAAATTTCTGTGGAAAAGCACTCAATGCTCATTTTTATCCCTGGGTTCTCCCTCAATTCCCTCTCCCCGAATCTCCCAGGGCACCAGGGATTTAGTTCCACTTTTTTATTATTCAACTTTTTATACATAATAAATACAAACTTTTTACAGCCAATATAAAGAAAGCATTTGCACTAATGCTTTCAGGGTGTACTGAGCTGTACACAATGCAACGGCCGATACATGCCCTGTATGAAGAAATCATAGTTAAAAAGGAGGCATCTTTTTACAACTTTTCTTCCTTTTCTTTTTTTTTTAGCTTTTTTTTTCACTTTTGTTTTTTAAATAAAATTAGCAGCTCTTACAGAAAATATTTTAAAATACAACTAAAGAGACTTTTAAATAAAAATTTTCTGGATTGTTGAAAGTCCAGGTGTGAAGGACACAGAAAAACTGGCCAAAAGAATTGAACATGAACATTATGGCAAAAACTTGGTTTTCTTCTGCGTTGTGAAGATCTCAAAATATTTGCGAACAGTTAAATCTTTTCTTTTTAAACTTAAGAATAAGTTTGATAAACACATAAAAAGACCTCAAACAGATCAACAGGACAAGAGGTGCAAAAGAAGGAATAATATGGAAAAGACTTCATTGGACAGTCACTGATTCCATAACTGATCCATGAACTGTTGTCCTCAGACATCCTCACTCTTGGTTAAGGATCCCACTGGGAAAGGAGACTGGCAAACACCGGATGCCTCAGAGACCCAGCCTGGGTTGGGATTTCCAAGTGTGTGCAAAGTTTATGATAAAATCTTGTTAGATGAGTTGTTGGGTTTTTGTTGTAAATGCAGCCTCAAAAAATAGCCCTTGTTAGTAAACTAAAGGTAGAAAACTTACTGGCTTTGAAAAAAAAACCATGAAGACACAAGAGAACCCATGAACAGCTCCAAACCCAACCTCAGGATGCCTTTGATCTGAAGTTTTCATCTGATGGAGAATGCTGACAGTATTTTAGTCAGTACTCAATGAAAAACCTGTTTTCATCCAGTTTTTCCCTCTCCTCTAATGATTCTGCTCCACATTCAACTTCAGAATATTCTCTGCCCTTTTCTCTCAAAAAACCAAAATCCAAGCTCCCTTTTCAGAGCTCTCTGAGGGGAATGTGAAACTCTTTTCCTCTCAGTTTCTTTTCTGAGAGGAACTGGGCACATCTTGGGCACGAAGGTGGTGTGAAGGCAGAACCTGGAGCTGCTCCTGGCTCCCTGGCTTTGGCTGGTTAATGGGATTGGGGTGGGAAAAGGCTACAGGACCATCCAGTGCAACAACTAAATGCATGTAAATACTCTAAATGGAACTGCTAACTCTAGAACTCAGGTGGTTTGATGACAAAGATACACTGCTAACGCTGGATAATAAAGTACACGGCAATAACTGGGATAAGAGTGACCCAAATGCTTTAAAAAAAAATAAAACAAACCCAACAAAAAACCAAAATCCCCAAAATCTGCTAAGAAAAAAAAAAAAAAAAGAAAAGAAAAAGCAGCTCAATTTCCAGATCTAGACAAAAATCTCACTTGCTTTTTCGCTTTTCTACCCGTTGGTTTCTGCTGTGGAAGATGTTGCTGCTGGTTCAGCACCTCCATGTTAGATCCTCTACGAGTAAATGCACTGAGTAAACACAAAAATCCAAAGGCAGAATGTTCAGCTGTGAATCACTGACAAGGGGAGCACCCATGGAACGAACGCTTTTGCTTCTCCAGGAGATCATCTTCCTGTCTCTTCCTTTCTGCAGGGGGATTCAAGAGGAGCCAGCCTCTCCTTTAGACTTCTTTTTCTGTTCCCTTTTTCATTCTTCTGATGAATACCTGATCAGGCAGGTGATGCTACTGGAAGGATCCACAATCTTTAACACATTCCTATGGCAACAGTAATATACTGTACTAATGCACAGGAGCAAAGGATGCTAAGACTAAGCTGCATGAATGGGGCTCTTTCTTTGTCTCCACATAAAAATGGAGCATCTTCAGCCAAGAAAAAAAGCCTATCTTGGCCTGTCTTGGTTTGTGCTAAGAGAGGAAGAATAACGTAGAGAAATCCAAACAAACAAACAAAAAAAACAAAAGGCACAAAATATTCATGACTGTGGGAAGGAATCCGCCAGGTCACTGCCACATAAAATCCTCCCTACCGCTCGCTCTAGTCCAAGTCTTCATCATGCAAAGGTGCCTAAAAACGAGATTGACCAAAAGCTGTGTTTGGCCTTGATTGTAGCACTACTAATTAGCCAGTCCCCTCGTTACACCAGAGTGATTTCCACATCCTCGATCTTCTCCGTGGGCCGGCGGTGGTGCTGTGTCGGCGGGGGTGGAGCTGCCCGCACCTGCAACATTAACAACCAGCCTGTGACTGTCATAAAAAGCCAAATTCCATCAGAAATCCCTCACAGAAATTCCCTGCACAGGCCTCCAGGCTCACCTCTCAAGGTGATGCAAACAAACAGGCTGTGTGTCCAGCTGGGTGCAGCTCCAGTGCTCCCCAACTCAGCCAGCAGGGATTTTCCTTACAACCTGGTACAGATTCCCTCCAGGGTGCAATCCCACATCTATTCCACAGCCTGGGAAAGGCTCATCACATGCTGAATCTGATGGTGTTTTTGCCTGGAATTTCTGTGGAGTGGGAACTACCAGGATGTTTTGCTCCACCTGACTCACTGATACTTCATCATTCACTGACCTCAACAATACACACCCAAAATTTAATGTTGTTTTCACACTTTACCACATCAGTCATTTTTGCTCCTGACAGAGATCACCTTTAGTACCAACAGGGTTTTTAGGACACCATTTCAGAATACACCAGACTTGCTCTGGAAAACATGAACTGTGGAGCAATCTTACACCAAACTGCCCAATACTACTGCAATATTCAGAATATATTATTTGAATATCCAAAAATGCTCTTTTTCTGCAACCTCATTCACTAAGGAGGCCAGGAAAACACAAATGTTATGTTTTTGTATGATGTGGTTTCAGGCTTTGAAACCCTTAAAACTTAATTTCCAAGTTAATCGTAGGAGATGGATTTTATCAAGCTCTAAGTGATTTAATTCTTCCCTTCCTGTTCTGGCAAATGTCCTTTTTCTAGGCAGCAAAGACAACACAAAATCCCCAGCATTAAGAATCGTGAATCCAAACCCCTCAAACCAAAGGGGCTGGAAATAAATAAAATCCCAAATGTGCAGGAAACTGCAGGAAATCAGGAATTGTATAAACCACAGGACTGACCTCTTCTGGCATTGACTCCCCACCTCTTTTTCACCTCTGTTTAGGGGCTGTTACTCTTTGAACATCAGTATCAATATGTTATAGTATTTGTAGTATTGTAATAATGTAATATTAATATAATTTTATACTATGANTCACTTACAGGCCGCAGTTTGCCATAGGAACTTTCCGGAGGAATCCGTGGAGGCTGGGAGAATCCAGGAGAATCTGAACCAAAGCTGTTTTCTGAGAAAATAAGCAACACTCTCTTACAAAGAAGGCCCTCAGTATTGCTGAATTTATATTGCAAAAATGCTCTTTTTTTTTCTTTTTTGCCTCCCTCTGAAAGGCTACTAAATGAAACCTTTACCCAAAGTGTTGGCAAATTTCTCACCATTTGTCGACGGAGATCTGGGGAAAAACTGGGATCCTCTCTTATCTGGGCTGGGATAGGGACTGCTGGGAGGCTGGTCATACAGAGGCAGTGGTGGCAGGGAGTTGTTGGCCTTTGGAGTTGGGGATACCTGTGCCAAAAAGAGGGAGAGGCTGCAGCAAATCCTCCTCAGCACATTTAACACACACACACATCAGTTTGTCAACCCATCCCTACTCCAGGAAGTTCTCTCTGGAGGAAAAGCAGCTGGCAGAAAAGTTTGGGAAGGAAAGCCAAGGTATCCAACAGGGATTCAATTTTGTTAAATCACAGGTTGCCACTGAGCAGAAATTTTCATCCTCTCCCAGGTAATTGAGAGAGGCTTTTTGAAGGTTATTCCAAACAAAAAGGTCACTTGGCCAAGTGGGATTCACATAAAAGTGTTGGGATCACGAGCTTTATCCCTGCCCAAATGCATTTAAATGTTCATTTTTCAGGGTCCTCCTAAATCAAGGAATAAAAACACTGAAAAATTCCACTGTAGAAAATACAGAAGTGCAATTTCTATCTTCAAACTCCACATTGGAATGTGTCTGATTTTCTGATATAAGGATCATAGAACTATGCTGTAGAAATGAGGACATTTTTGCCAAAATTACTGTAATCCAAAACTTGGTAGAATCCTGCCCCTTTAAAATTGAGAGGATACAGAACAGATTTAAGTATGAAAATACTAAATTAGGGATGAAAGAACCTGTAATTCTCTTTTTGCCAGGTTGTGTCTGCCATCTCAGTCTCTCATAAATTAATGACAGGAATTAAACTGTGAATTTTCTCCTTCGATTCTTTTCTATCCAAGTATCTGCCTTTATTCACAAATTTGCAAAAATACATCAATTGATAGTTATTAGGCTGGGTAAGAAACTAAAATGCAAGCACTGAGGGCTTGGTTTGTTTGTTTTTCCTAAATTGGTTCTGTTTTTTTTTTCTTAAATAGCTCCTGATTTGTTTTTCTTAAACCGGTTTTGATTTTTTTTCCCCCTGAACAAGTGCCAGATCTTTGCAAATTGCCCAAATAATAAACCAAGCCAACTTTCCATACCTGGATATCCCCAATCCACTGAGTCTCTCCATTCTCTGAGGCTGTGAGCTCTTCAACCAACACCGAGGGGAAGACCCCGATGCGGCCGTTGAATTCTCCCTCCCAAAAACCATCATCATCCTGGTTTTCCTTGTTCAGGATGCGGATGATGGCTCCCTCTGGGAAGGACAGCTCGTCATCTGTCTGCCCGTCGTAATCATAAAGTGCTTTTACAAAACAGACTGCAAAATGGGAAAGGGAAAACTCAATGAGCTAAGAAAAAAATTCTAAGCATACGTGAAGTTTGATAGCTGGAGCTGGTGATTTTGAAGTTCTTTTCAAGATTCTATTATTGCTGAGCCAGATTACTGTGGTTTTCCTTAATTTTAATCTCATCTGTATAAGCTAAAGGGTTGAATTATGGAGATTTGATATGAGAGGTAATTACTGAAATAATTACTGTGCTGTGTTCAGATACAGGTCAGTCTCTCTCTGTAACTCCCTGAAAGGGGGTTGTGGACAGGTGGGGCCTTTTCTCCCAGGAAACCACAGGTAAGACAAGAGGAAATGGCCTCAAATTCCACTAGGAGAGGTTCAGGTTGGATGTTAGGGAAAATTTATTCCCTGGAATAGTGATTAAACATTGGAACAGGCTGGGAAATGGTGGAGTTACCACGCCTGAAAGCATTAAAAAATGGGAAGACTTTGCAATATGGTGGGATTTTGTCAAAGATTAGATTTCATGATCTCAGAGGTCTTTTCCAACCTTAATGACACTGTGATTCCAAGAAATCTGGGAAAATCTCCCAGACTCGATGCCCAGACTGTTTCCAAGACCCAGCTCAATATGCCATGTATCTTCAACTGGAATTTACCATTGGAGTCTCCATTGAGGCTGCCTGGCACCAGGTCAGCCTCTGTGGAGTTGTTGGAGGTGTGGGATCGGGTGTCCAGCGCAGCCAGGGACTGCAGCATGCTCAGGAGGCTGCTGGAGGTTGGGAATTGCAGGTACTTCTCCGGCACATATCCCACCTGTCCTGCTTTGTTCCGTGCCTGTGAACCAACACCAACATTCTCTGCTTGTGAACACTGCTCTTGGAAAGAATCCCAACATTTCCCCCTGTTTTAAATACTTTTTTTTTTCAGGATTGAATGTGCAGGAGAAGGTAATTTTTGTTTGGACTTAGATGTTTATTAATTTTTATTTATGTTACAGAGAGTGCTACAGCACTTCTAGTTAACGAGTCAAAAATGGTGACGTATTTCTTTAGTTACAAGGTTTTTTAAGGCCTAATTGTTTAATTAGGAACTAACACTTAAATTATTTTTACTTTTGACCTAATAACTAAACACGCGTGACCTGCAGTGCAGCAATTTTTACCTAATTACAAAAGTACTACCTAGACTTGTGAAGAAGAAGGTAAATCAGAAAGAAACTTCTGCCCTAAAACTTTCATTTTGCTCTTTATATACTGCTATATTTTAAAACTCTAAATTCTAAATTTTTCACTCTGTGATATTACACACTTTTATTTAAACTACACACTCGTGATCCTAATTCTGTTACTAATTTTTGGAAGGTTCTTCCACAGCCTCAGGTCAAATGCAGTGTTCTTTTGGGGGTCAGTGCCTGACAGCACAGAAAATTCAAAACTCCCTGTTTCCAAGGTCCCAACATGCCCCCACCTCAATTTCTATCCTAAAAGAGTTCATGGGAACAGGCTCAGGAAATGATACCTTTACCCAGTCTTCCATATCTCCATCTTCAATGACCTCCAACACCTCGTGTTCCTCTATGGTCAGTTCATCTGGCTGGGAAGCCTGGAGTGGAGGACAGGAAGGATGGAAAAAAAAAAAGTGGCTTTAAGGGCAAGGCATGGGCAGTGGAAAGAACATTCCCATCTAGACTTTTATTAGAAGTGATGTTTTTTTAAAAACTCAAAGCTTTAACATAATTTAAAACGTCCCAATGAAGGTTCTGCCATTCATAAAAGCCCTTCTCCCTCAGAAGGTCCTCAAAAGGACTGATGAAACTCCCTGAATCTCATCCTACCAGAAAAGCAAACCTCAAGCTCCCAAAGGTACATTTATTATTTGTTTTTTATATAATTCATTCTTCTAATAGATTTTAAAAAAATATATCACTAACCTTATAGGAATAAACAACTTTGCAGGTGAGAGGGTAATTTCTGAGAGTACCAGAAGGACTAGAACTGCTGTCATCAAAAACATCCATGCTGTCTTCAAACTCTTCACCTTCTTCCTTTTCTGCATCAGCATTGACCTGATAAAACAAATTCCAGTTGGCATTACAGCAGCTGCTAAAAAATTGGTGAAAAAATAACAATAAAAATGATCCGGTTAATATTTTTCAGTGTGTGTTTTTTATGACTTATTGTTATTGAAAGTAATTTAGCTGGATTTCTTTGCTCAAGCACAAGCACGTGGACTTTGAAAAACACTGCAGAAGATGTTGGAAGCTCCAGCTCAACTGCTGGGCAGTTACAAAATCCATTTTTCACATAAGCTGTGACTAAAGTACTTTGGTGATGCCATTGCAGAGGGACAAAAAACAGTTTAATGGAAAAAGGAGAATTTATGCTACTGAAAGATTAATGTAACTTTGACCACGAGTTATAAAATAAATCTGCAATGGAAACATTTAAAAGTTTAAAAAAATAAACCCCCAAATCAACCTTCTAGCTGGTGTATTCCACACAACAGATTTGCTGCACTTTATTACAAAAATTTTTAGAGACAGGAAGATTTGTAAAAACTTGCTATAAAACTTTAAATAAAACCTGAAGTCATTGTGCTGGAAAAATACAAGTTTGGGTAAGACTGCCATAAGCTGTGCTTTGGCCTCCTGCCCGGGTTATGTTTTGAATAAATACTTTATCTCATGTGAAAAATGATGAATTATTCTGTGAAAACAGTTCTGTGAATCAAAGGCAACACTGTTATGTAGAGCCATCTTCCCTATGTTTATTCCTATTAATTTGGGAGTGAATGTGGTGCCTTCTGCGAAAAGTGAGAGACTGATAAAGCAAAAAAAAAGTTAAGCTGAGCCTACAAATTCCCTGTGCAGTTTCCCTAACCCAGGTCTCTGACAGCTTTGCTCTTCTAGGCCTGGGCTAGAAGAGCACAAAGCTTCATCGTGTTCTGGCTTAGTTAGTTTTTATGTTACTATTTCCAAACCAAATCCGTGCAGTTCTGGTGATTTTTTTCTTCCTCACTAACTCTCGTTCAAGAGCAATTTGCCCCCATCTCTCCTTCAGTGTGTTCATGGATGTTGGGATAACCAAAAAATTGTCCTACAGCTGGGCAATGCTTTGGAAGATCAGCAACCAGCTACAAATTGTGGCAAATTTGAGGTTTCTCCTCCTGTTTCTCTGCCTTTTGCTGTGCATGGTCCCAGCAGCCAGGGCTGACATCCAGCTGGGACATCATGGAAATCAGCAAATCATGTCTAGAAGGTTTGGGCAACATCTGCTCCTGGTTTTCTAGCAGAAGGAGGGAAAACACTGTCTTCATTTTCAGTGCCTGGGCTGCTCTGAACTCCTTGGCTGGAATCATTTGGGAAGCAGGCATTCAGAGGGAAAACAGGCAACTGAAATGTTTGCTTGATAAAGCTCATCCTTCTGCAGTCTGGGATGGAAGATGGCATCAGCAAGGAATAAATGTATGGGACAGACGGACACTAAAGGTGTGGGACACAGAGCAATCACAGGAAGAAATGCAAGGGAGGCAATCAGAAAAGTGGATTATATACATAAAAAACCAGATGTAAATATAAACATAAATATAGAAATATATTAAAAATCTATCTTGTTTTATTGCATGTACACACAGATGGGTCCTGTCCCTGTTCCCTGGGAGCAGAGCCCGACCCCCTGGCTGTCCCCTCCTGTCAGGGAGTTGTGCAGAGCCAGAAGGTCCCTCTGAGCCTCATTTTCTCCAGGCTGAGCCTTTCCCAGCTCCCTTAGCCCCTTCTGGGGCTCCAGCCCTTTCCTCAGCTCTGTTAAACATTTCCCACTCCTTCAGGCTGGAGTGAAAGTGCTGCTTGTTACAGACTGCAGTAATTCCTCTGAATTTTGGCATAATTTTGGTCCCAGCTCTAAGAATTCCATCTCTGGGCTGTCCCTGTCTGGCCTGCCAAGGTCAACAGTGCCTTTTTTAAATACAGGAGCCTACGTAAGTGTAAAAGGGGAAAATGAGACTCAGAGCTGAACCTCCCAGGCTGTGGCATCACCTGGGACCAGCACGAGGGGCTCAGCTCCAGGGCCAACTGTGCCATGCCCAGGGAGACTGGGGATGAGGGACTGGGAGCAGCCCAACAGGCACAGAGGGAAGTTAAAGGAGGTGGAGCTCAAAATGAAATAGAATAAAATCATTGTTTAACACAGCTATGTAACAAACCCTCATCTACTGTGACCAGAGAGGATCTGAAGCGAAACTCAGCACGGAAATTCCTCTGGGATTTTAGAGGGCTGACATTCATCTGCACACCTGAAGATCTCAAAGTAAAATTATAAACTATTAATGAAACTCCAAATAAACACAGGCCTTGGACACTTCCAGGGATCCAGGGGCAGCCACAGCAAATCTGGGCACTCTGTGCCACCCCACCCTCACAGCCAAGAATTCCTTCCCTGTCAGTTTGAAGCCATTCCCTGTGTCCTGTCCCTCCATGCCTTGTCTCCAGTCCCTCTCCAGCTCTCCTGGAACCCCTTTAGGCTCTGGAAGGGCTCTGGGGTGTCTTTGGAGCCTCCTCCTCTCCAGGTGAGCAGCCCCAGCTCTCCCAGCCTGGCTGCAGCCCTGGAGCAGCTCTGGGGCATCCTCTGGACTTGCTGTATGCCATAGGAAGTGAGGAGCAGCCCCTGGAGAGACCCCATGGCCCCGGGCAGAGTTTTCCCCCTCGGAATCCGTACCTGGTGCGCGGAGCCGTTGTTGGTGACCGAGGGCAGGCTGGCCCAGCGCTCGTTCTCCAGCTCCTCCATCACCTGGTTCATGGCACTCTTGAGCCACGTGTCCACAGACACCCCAATCTGCTTCAGCAGCTCCAGCCGTGCTTCTGCCTTCAGCTTGATGATCTGGGGACACAAACCAACACCCACAGCTCAGAATTCCTCAGCACCCCACCTTGCCCCGCATCTGCTTCTGACCCACGAACCATCTGGGTGGCTCCCAAAGCTGCTCCCTGTGGAAATGAGTCCCACTCCTCATCTCCTTGACTGCAGGAATGTGGTGTGAGCCAAGACACAGGGAATGGTTTTCTAGAGGCCCAGCCAGTCTCACCAGTTGGTGGTTTTTAAAAAAAACACCTCTGAGTTTATGCTCGCTCCCAATTCACACTGTTTAGTAGTTCAGTGTAGCTTTAAAGTCCAACAACCCAGTGCTTCCCAACATCTTTAAAATTAGGAATATCCACAGTGTAGACCCTTCCAGGTGACTAAGCTGATGTGAAACACAAATAAACTGACAGGATACACAGACACACACACACATCACCTTCCAAGCGAGGCTCTTTTCCACCAGCATGTGCCAGAGATCACAGGAAACTAATTTGTTATGGAAGCACAATATGCTAATAATCCCCAAATTAAGTAAGTATCACACTCCAACAAACAGTTTCAGGATTTTTGTCTTCAGAACAGCATGAAAATTGAGGTTTTCTGACAGCTGGGTTCACTTCAGCATCCTGGCACACTCACTGGCTGATGGAGCCAAGGATTTAACAAATTCATGGCAAAGCACCACCCTGATCCAAATTAGCTCACAGTCTAAACAGGAGGGATGGGAAGAGCAGCGTGAAGAAATTTAGGATTTCAGCAAGAGCAGATTTGCATCAGGAAGTAGAGGGCAAACCCAGGGATAAAATTAAGGATATTTTTGTCCAGACCAGCCCTCTCAACATCCCCCTGCTGCCCTTGCTCATCCGAGGAACAAAAATTATGATTTCCCAAAAATCCTTCAGAGAGTCACTGATGGGGGCAACAACAGAAACCCACCGAATCATCCTGTGCTCCCTTTCACAGCATTGGTCATTTTTAGCAAGCAGCAAAGTTTCATCTCCTTTCTCTCCCTTCCAGCCCTTCCCACAGGGATCTGAAGCACCTCCCTGCAGCATCCCTGACACACCAAGCACTCAGCAGCACTGGGAATCCAAGCAAAACCAGCAAAAACAGGTGAGTTCAGGCAAAAATTAGAGGGAAATTCCCTTTCCAGTAGTGGATGAAGCACGGCAGACTATGATGAATATGTGTACAGTGAATTCAAATGCCAATAGGTGCCAGGTTGGTATTTCTCTCTTATACAAATCCTTACTCTATACAAAACTTTGTGTTGAGCTGAAGTGATAAAGGCATTCTTTTCGTTTTTGACATGCTGCTGCACTTACAGAATCAGAGAATTGTATCTTTCTACAAAGAAAATACATCAGAAATGATTATTAACATTATTGAGCTGAACCCCTAAAGATGTCTCCATTTTCACTTAATTTGTGAAGGTGACTTTAAACCTGTCTCAATCAAATTTTCTCAATCACTTTGGAGAGACATTATTTTAAATTCTACGTAGGAGAAATGTGATTTTTAAGGAGTAGATCAGTTGTAAGAGGGAAATTTATGATGTTAGATGCATCTTCATATGACTACAGCTGCATGCACACGCTCTCCCTTGTAATCAGGGATGGAGAAAAGAGGATGGGCCAACTTTGAGAGGCTTTTCCTAAAGCCACTGAGCCAAGGGAATTTTCCACTTCTCCATGCAAGGGGTCTCCAGGTGACTGATTAACAGTAAATAGTGTTCAGAGAGCTGAGAGCAGAAACATTAAATAACTTAATGTGCATCCCTTCTCTCCTGTTCCTAAGTATCCAAGAGTTTGAACAAACTCGCTCCAATCTTGGAGCTGCACAGGGCAGGGAGAAAAACCTTGTAAAAGGCAACTTATTCACAGAGCTATAGAATGTTCTGGGTTGGAAGGACCTTCAAATCATCCAGTGCCACCCCCTGCCATGGGCAGGGACACCTTCTGCTATCCCACGGTGCTCCAAGCCCCATCCAGCCTGGCCTTNCTTGTGGAGTGAAGTAGCTTTCCCCTAACTTGTCCTTACATCCTGACACACGTTTATGAGCACTTTCCCTGTGCCTCCACCAAGGAATTGCTCAGCCCAGTTGTTTTGCTGTTTACCTTGTTATGCAATTTCCAATTAGGCTGAGTTATGCTACAGCAATAAACATTGGTCCAGGCTGCTACAAACATCTGCAGTTGCTGTTAGTCCTTGCTCTGCCATAGTTTGTTTGTACAAATTGTGAGCTAAAATAAACAAGCTGCTCCAAAATCCTTGAGTGTACTTGACAAGAGGTTTTAATTCAATGTACCCAGCAAATCCAATGGAGTTCCCCCTCCCTATTTACACCCAGAAGCCTTAACAGTCAACAAATGTTTGTTCCAAACCACAAATGTTTTGAGTTTCATTCCACTGCAGACAAGCCATAAAAGAATCAGGAGCATTAGGTCAGGCCTGCACTTGAAAGTTATTTACAAGCTGAAATTATATTTTTACCTAAATAATTATGCTGGTAGACCAGAGTTAACAGCTTCCTACCTGCAGGAAAAATACAAATAAAATACCATTCAGGAGCAGAACTTTATTCTGCTTCTCACACAGGAACAGCTACACATTTAAACATGGTTTAGTGGTGGCCCTGGAAGTGCTGTGTTGGACTCAATGACCTTGGGAGTGCCTTTCCAAGCTCAACGACTGTGATTCTATAAAGATACAAACATTTCATTCAAGCATCACTACATCTGAATTAGCTGGGGTTTGATGCTTTCGTTATGCCAGAATAAAATGTTAAGTAAGAAGGAAATGGGGTAGAAGTGGTGATTTCAGCACACTGGGCCACAAGCTTTTCTCAAAGTCTCGCTCCCTTAAAAGATCATCACATTAAAAACCAAACAAGGCTTTAACCACTGGTTTTCCCTGCCTTCCACTGGATTCCTGGGACACTCGTGCTGTGCCCCCTGACTGAATGACTCCACTGACAGACTCAAAAATACCTTAAATCAAGTAACCCCTGGCATCCCCAGCAGCTCTGAGCATCTCCAGGAAGGCAGCTGAGCTTCCAAAGCCCAGGAATGCTGGAATCCAGCACTGGCTCTGAAATCTGGGTGCTGCCCAAATTTCATTGTTAGGAAGTCTCACTGCAGGACAAACATTTTCCTGTGGAACAGTGAAATTGCTGTTTACAGTCACCAATTACTGGTTAATAGCTCAGGACTGGGGTATTTTTACACTGATTAAAAAACCATCAGCCACCCACAAAATGTAGAAACTCTTCTGGGGGGGTTCCTGCTTCTCTGAGCTGTTCTTTCTGCTGGGAGGATCTAAGAAGATGAAAGGGAAAACCACCCAAGTTTTAGAAAACATAAACACTGTTATCTATTCCTCACATACCTGACGTTGCTCCACATGGGAGATGCAATAATTTTGTTTATTTACTGTTCCAGTCTTAATTAAGCAATGGTTTCAGACCCACAACTTACTCAAGATGAAGATACACAGCCGCAAGGCAGGGAAATGAAACCCAGCAGGAACATTACAGAGCTGTTCCCCATTCCCAGGAGAGAAAAGGGCTGGAAAGAAACCCAGAGTTCCTTCACATCTCACAAACACCTCAGATCCAAATTCTTCAAAGCCATTTCAAAAGGTGTCAGTGTAAAAACCACACAGAAATGCAGCAAATGTTGCCCCTTCAATATTCTGGTTTAGGTTTTTGTTAAAACCAGTTTTAAATGGATTTTCCTGAAAGCAGAGTTGCTTTACCTGCCATGGCTTTTCAAGGTGCAGAACAAACCCTGTGCAATGCGCAGATTTTTTTTCTCCTGAAGAATTCAGAATTATTTCTTTTACAAGGAAGTTGTACTTAGGAGCTAGATACTAAAATCAGATTAAATTAGGATTATGAGGAGACCCAAACCATCTTCTCTGAGAAATGTTTTATTTCACTGCAATATTTTTTCAGTGGCAGGAAAAAAAAATCATAGAATCCCGAGATCATTTAGGGTGGAAAATCCCTCTAAGATCATGGAGTCCAACTGTTCCCCCAGCAATGCCATGTCCCCAAGTGGTTGGACACTCTCATTTGGCAAATTCTTTTAGCCAGGAAGAAATCAATGTGGAAAGATTCTGGCAAAACATTCTGCAAATCTATTAGCTTTATTTCTGTCCCCATTTAGAAACACTTCTTGTTGAAATTCTAGGCTTTTAAATTTAAAAATAAATTAAAATGAAATAGTAATAAAATTAAATCATTCTCTTCAGGAACAGTTAAATTTTGGGCCACTAGAATTATGACACAGTGATAGGCAGACATGACTATAAATCTGTTTGATTTATACTTAAGTCCTGGAATGCCCTAAACTTCTCAAATCCCAAAGTGAGTCTTATTCCATGCAGTTCAGTTTTAAATCACAGCCTTCTCTGTTAAAGTAGGGGTCTTTGAGGAAATAAACCAAAAAATTCAACTTGCACTGCCTTGCTGGGGTTTGGGGTGGAAAACCCAAAGCTGTGGCAAAACCATCCCAAACCAAAAAGACAAATCCCGTCCAACACAACTCACCTAAAATCTGGATCCTTTTCCTGCACCAGGTGGGGAATTAGCTCATAAATCACATTTTCCACCACAACACTGAGTGAGTTTCTTTTCTAAGTGGGAGGCTGGGTGGGAGGTTTGTACAGCTATTCCAGGAGTTAATTTATATGCTAAATAATCTGCGTGGACTGAAATCCAACGAGGCTGTTGGGGTGAAGCAAATAGGAAATGAGGCACTGGCACACAGAATACCTCTCCCAAGGGAATTCCAAGGTTAAGAAAACACAGGGGAAGCTATTCCTGGAGAAGAATCCACCTGTACAGCTCCAGCCCAACTGGCAGATGGATTTTTCCCAAGCTTAGGCATATAAAACATTAAAGATCCCTAAGTATGGAATTTGTAGGGTTTAAGAAGTGGCTCTCAAGCTGTTGGGAACGGGGCTTGAATGGAAATCACCCAAATTCTGTAAGGAGATGTGTATCTGTAAAATGTATGTATGCAAACATTTATTATCACGTTTCTCTGTGGTCCTGGGGTGAGCACTGGTTCTTCATAGAGTGAAAAATGTTATGGACATTTCAGAGCCAAAACATTCAGTAAGATTTAGGCAGAGGCTGGATTAGAGACACCCCAAAGCTCATCACCTTCCACTGTCCCAGGTGGCTCCAAGCCCCAATGTCCAACCTGGCCTTGGACACTTCCAGGGATCCAGAGGCATCCACAGCTTCTCTGGACACCCTGTGCCAAGGTCTCCCCATCCTCACAGCCAGGAATTCCTTCCCAATATTCCATCTATCCCTGCCCTCTGGGAGTGGGAAGCCATTCCCCTTGTCTTGGCACTACCTACCATGTAAAAAGTCATTCTCCCCCTCATTAAACTGCTTTTCACTGAGAGTTTGAAATTCCTGCTCTGTGGATGTCACTGGGATTTTTCCAGGCCAGTCCTCAATCTGCTGACCTGGAAAGAGCAACTCCCACACATCTCCTGCAGGGAAGGCACCTGGCTCCCTGCACAGCTCTCCCAGCCTTTGCTTCTGAGCTCAACCAGAGTTGGCAGTGAGTGGCATTTTACAAATTCACCTTTTCTTTAGATTAGGTGCCTTATTCCCTGGAAGTGCTCCAGACCAGGTAGGACAGGGCTTGGAGCAATCTGGTCTAGTGGAAGGTGTCCCTGCCCACAGCAGGGGTTGGGACTAAATGATCCTGAAGGTCCCTTCCAACCCAAACCATCCTGTGATTCTGCGATTCCATTTCATTTATTTTCCTGAAGCATATGGAATGCACTTTATTCCCACTGTGACACAACACAGCAATAAATATCCACAGCCAAATACAAGGAGAGGGAGAAACCAGCCCCCCATGTACAATTAAAGATGGCCCTACACCTCTGAGCTGATCAAACTGAGTAAACAGCACCATAGTGAGCCTTCAGCAGATCTAATCTGGCACAAACACTCTCTGGAGAGTTGTAGATATCCTGATGAGGACACAAAATGCATCCCCCTATAATTAAGTGGGAATAGGATTAATTGGTGTGGAGGGCCAAAGACCTGAGAGCAAATTGGAAACCTCCCACCATCCTGGACAAGAATCATGTCAGCCCTGGGACAACTGAACTGCCTGGGGAGACCCAGGCTGGAGTCTTTGGTCTGAGAGAGGAAAGAGATGAGAAGAGGAAATCTCCTGTGCTGGCACTGCTGAGGCACCTCCAGTCCTGGGGGCAGCTTCAGGATCCTCAGGACAAGAAGGACTGAGGGGCTGGAGCGTGTCCAGGAAAGGGAACAGAGCTGGGGAATGGGCTGGAGCACCAGAACAGGCTGAATTCCCAGTAAATTTCTGTCTCCAGTCATTGAAAGATAAAGGGATTCAGGCAGTGGGAAAATGGAAAGCTCAATTCCTTCCCTCCTGCTGTTACAGAAATCAAAGGTGAAAACACTGAAGTTCTACTTCAATTACCTGAATTGGGTGAGTGAGTACAGAGGAGCTCCAAGAATGGTTTATTTTCACAGATTATCAGTTTTCAATATCAATTTCCAAAGTTTTAATTGATCTCCTTTACAGCTGATGCCTGAATTGTGCCACTTTGAATTTAAAAGGAGCACCTTGTGCTCTCAGGGCTTGTCTTCATCAAAGTGGTTCAATGCTGCTGGGACAAGGATGGAATCCCTCTGGATCTAAACTCCACAGTGTGTCATTAACTACAGTCAATTTTACTGCTTTGCGAGTGCCAGAGGTATTATTACTCAAAATCTAACATGATTTTAACACTTCCTTTGAAAAGAAGCAATCAAACAAAAAAAAACCACCAACCAAAAACCCTCCTTTAACAAACCCCAATTTTTCCAATTTTAACACAAAAATGTGTGTTCTGGTTATCAGTTACAGTCACATCTGCCACGTATCACCTGTACAGCACCACTCTGCTGGAATTCCTCATTTTCCCCCAACTCTAATCAAGCAGTTTGCTCCCTGAAAACATCACAAGGAGAAATAGCTGTAATCTCAGGGAGAAAAAGATCAGAAATAACCCACTGAGCTGTGGATGTGCCAATCTGAGGCTTTATATTCATCTTGTAGAAGACAAAAAACTTGGGATTCGCCAATATTTCCTGATCCTGAGCACATTTTTACTCAATTCCTCTGCTGTACTTTCAAATTACACCTGTTTCCACATCCCTGTAGTTGCTAAATCCATATGAGCTCCTCAGCTCCTCCAAGGGCTTAGATTTCCTTGGATTCAGGGTCTCCAAGGAAGAGGGCAGTGAGATGAGCACTTCTATGCCCAATACACCCTGGAAAAAAATAAAACCTTTACCAATAAAACCCTCTCTAACTAAACCAGACAAAATTAATTCCAACATTCTTGTGAAGTTGTCTTCCCCTTCAGGAATGACAAGGACAGAAAAGAAGGGAGCAAGTGGATTTGCAAAGGAAAATGAATGAGTCAAGAAACCAAAATGGGATAGAACAGACACAAAAATTTCCATAAAAACAACAAGCATTTCAAGAGAAAAAGAAAATAAAAATCATATCTCTGTGTCATCCTCACACACCTTCAGAAGTGATATTAGAACAAACTCCACAGCCTCCTGTTTACAGCCTAAATAACTTTTTGCACAAATACCACTCCTCAACCCAACCCTCAGTAATTCCAACTCAATCAGTTGCACTTAAATATGCAAGAATGTTTGGTTTTCACACACTGGAAGGAATTATAATGGCATTCCCAAAGAAAAGGTTTTAGTTCATAGCTTAGGTTGTTCTTCTCCAGGATATGTGTGTGCAAAAATCTCTTGTCTAATTCGTGGTCTTGAACTCAGCCTTAGAGGAGTGGGGACTAACAGGGCTAAGAAAGAGCCATTCCCAAGTGGAAATAAAATCTCCCTTAATTCACTTATTGGCTTATCTGAAAAAATAAACAATGCTTCACTATAAACAGCTTTGGTGGCAATACAGAGATGTCCCACAAAGTGGTTTCCACATCATTCCAAAAGCTCAGGGATAACTTCATTTCTCTAAAATACACAGCAGAAGACAAAGAAGTTGGCAAAAATCAGCCAATCGCTGAGTTTCATCCTCAAGCACTTGGCACTGGCACCATACTCCCTTGTAAAATGAGCATACATCAAATATTAGAAAAATAAGGGATGGTTTAACTCCAACACACTGGAAAACCAGGAAAATAGACTGTTTGTCGGTATTAGCTAAAACACACGTCTTGGAGAAAATAATATATAAAACAACTACTTCTTGGCACTTTCTCTCTCTCCTGTCACTTAAGTTCCAGACTGATTTAATTTGTACCTTTTAAAATATTTTGCTGCAAGAAATTTTTGTTTGGCAACTTCTTATCATGATTTTATTTCTTGCCGCTGCTTTTATCTTTCATCCTTGCAGATTTAATCATTAACTATGTATGTGTATACACAAGTATTTTGGAGTATGGCCTGTTGGAAATAATTTACTCAAAACAGGTTTTTAAACCCCTTTCTGTAAGAATTAGGTTTTAAAAAACTATATCCTGTATTTGCTTTAAAAAGGGAGTCTGATAGTTCTCCTGCCAGGAGGAGGAATTATTTCGCTCTGTATTTTCTAACCTTTTCACCTGTAAATCACATTCCTAATTACATCAGGTACTCTGAGGTATGAGAAGCACTTCACTGAAACAATTAGGTTTCTCCTGCAGTTTTAATTAAGCAACCCATTCATCCAAAACCCAGCAGATCAGATCCTGCTGCCTGCAATGGGGTTTTTCACTCAGTGGCCATGAAAACAGTTCACCTTTACCAACCCAACACTGGCAGCCAAATAAGAAGTTAATTTTTTATGAGTCACAGCAGATCTCAAAAACCTCTGTAACCCTTTTAAAAAGCACCTCACAGTAAAATCCAAGATACAAGGATTATTTCCAATGTTATCCCAACCGTCAGATTTAGTTCGTGTATCAAAACCCACTACAACAGCATGTGGCAGCTGCTTCTAGACCCTAAAAATATGAAGACAGAGATAAAATCACCATTTTCTGGTATTAAATCCTTCAAGCAGAAGAAAATTAGCAAAACCAATGAGATTGTTTTTCAATCTGTTTCAGATAAAGCCCGTAAGTATAGAGATTCTTCACTTTTGACAGTGAAAAATGCAGCAAGAGGACTCACTCTTCATCAGGAGGTGTTTTTAATATCACTCTTCAGATCTGGAGTTTCATGAAGTTCATTCAGTGATTTGACAAATGCCAAATCAAGAAAAAAAAGCAACCTTAAATTCCCTGGGTTTTGATGTTAAAAAGACACATTTCCACCAACCAAATGAAACAGCTATAACAAAGATCTACCTGTGGGAAGGAAGTGAAAATGCCAAAGGAATTTCCTCCTTACCTCAGCCTTGCGAATGCTCTCCCTGGCTTCATCTATTTTCTGCTCCAGTTCCGCTCGGGTTTGCTCGGACATCACGGGCCCGTGGCATTCCAGCTCTTCCAGGGTCTGCCAGGAACAAGGAAACACACCACAGGTACAGTAAATGCCAAGACAAATACCTGTGACAATCAGGGAAGTTACTGTTCTGTTGGATGCTGGGGATGGGGGTTCATCCCAGGAAATAAAAGGTGATGACTCTAATGCTGCCCTCTGGCAGTGGGAAGCCATTCCCTGTGTCCTGTCCCTCCATCTCTTGTCCCAAGTCCCTCTCCAGCTCTCCTGGAGCCCCTTTAGGCACTGGAGGGGGCTCTAAGGCCTCCTGGACCCTTCCCAGACATGCCAGAGCATTCTGGATGTTGTTTTTCTCCAGCTGATGCTGTGCTCAGGGTTGGAATTGTATGGATAAGCAGGAAACTGGGCAGGGTGTGGTGAAAGCACAGCAGACTCCTTCATGGCTGGATTTTTTGGGGGAAGAGCAAGAAACTTTGCTCTTTACTCTCCCTCCTAAAAGACACATTCAACACATTCCAAAATCCAGCTGCCTGATTGCCAAACACAGCCCTTGGCTCTTCAGAGCTGAGCCACAGACACAGAAACAGATTTATCAATTCCCATCTAATTTTACATCTTCGCGTTAGATTTAACGGCAAATTCCCCACGGATTTTCCTGGTGTGGAACAGACTTTCAGCACCCACGTGAATGCAGGGTAATTCATTCCCTGGTGCCTGCAGCAGCTCCTGTCCCAAGGAATGTGTTTGCCCCAGACCTACCCTCTGGCTGTGGATGATGTTCTTGTGCTCGCGGGCCACCCGTGTCGCCCATTTCCGCGCCTCCTTGTTCAGGCTGTGCTCTTCCGTCGTTCCCGTCTCTGATTCCAGCTGTCGGCTCTGGAACAGGGAAAAGGGAACAAGTTAGGATGGCCCAGCCCCTAGGCTAGATCTGTGTTTACCTACAGGGTAACTTTGTGTTGTTTCTCATCCTGAGATCTTGTTTCTTATGAAACAAAGAAGGTAGGACAAGAACTTCCTGGTGAATTTTGGGATGGTACCAGGTTGTGGGAAGGCAACTCCAAAAGCCAAAAGTTCACAAGAATTCAATTCCCAAAGTGAACAGGCATTATAGGAAGCAAAGATCATGGAATGGTTTGGGATGGAAGGGACTTGAAAAGCCCATCCAGTGCCACCTCTGCCATGGGCAGGGACACCTTCCACTATCCCAGGCTGCTCCAAGCCCTGTCCAACCTGGCCTTGGACATTCCCAGGGATGGAGAAGCCACAGCTTCCTTGGGCAACCTGTGCCAGGGCCTCCCCACCCTCATGGGGAACAATTCCTTCCTAAAGATGAAAGGTTTAGTGTGACCAAGGGGCTCATTCTTTGTAAATTGTGATCAAACCACAAAGCCATGAAGTATTTTAGTACAGCACAGCAGTTTCTGTTCAAAAATGTTTGTGTCTGCAAAACAGAGACTGAAATTTCCCATCACATTTTTGATATTGTTCCATCTTACTCCTGCTTTTTTTGTGTCAATGACAAAAAGTAAAACTGTCCCTCTCAAGAAGTTCCAACTAAAGTAAGATGAAATAGTTCTCTGCTGTCTACAGGCTGACCAGAACAGAAACATTTCCCAGCATGGAATTACTGAAATAATTTCCAATCTTTCCATCATTTCCATCTGTAACAGAGTGACAGAATATTTTGGGATGGGTTCCATCGTTGAAGATATCCAAGAGCCATCTGGATACAGTCCTGGACAACCAGCTCTGGACCAGACAACCTCCAGAGATCCCTTCCAACCTCAACCAGTCTCTATGATTTTTTTTTTCTGATCCAGTCACTGCAATCACTGCAATCCACACCCCCCCTGCATTCCTTTTTATCACAAGTCCTGACAATCTTGTCCAGCCTTTGTGATCAACCCAAAAAACTCCCTTATAAACTATGACTCAAGAAGACAGAATACGCACAGAGATGTTGAAATGTGAAAGAAATGCCCGTGTCACAGATTTCTCACTCTGTGTAGTTCAAAAGACACCATTTTTCTCCATTAGGTGCAGTTTGAAACTAGAGGAAAAGCCCAGAAGGATGAAAAGGTTGTTTAGGCTGGAGAAATCTGAGCTTAGCCATCGGGAAAGGGTAAGAGAGCAGAAAGACATGGAATTATTTTCAGGGTAGCTGGGAAGTCTCCAGCTGTTGCAGAGAAGAGATGCTGTTATCAGGTATTTTAGCAGGAAAAGGGGAATGATTTGTGTCAAGGAAGGATGACAGTTTAATCATCTACACCAGCATTTGGTAAATGGGGTAAAACCAAGCGACACCAGGAGGCAAACTGAAGTCATTCTGAAAACAAGATTTTTCTAGCCTTTAGATTACACTGTCCTCATGGAAGAGACAAAAAACACTAACTTCGGTTGACAGCCTATCAGGGGATGTAACTGAAAAAGGGGCAAAATTGGTTCAGCTTGCTACTTGTTCAGTGAAGCTCCTTGCCAAAACTGAACTGGCCTTTATTCTGAGTGTCTGAAATGCCCAGCCAGTGCTCTTTTCCAAGCACAGGGAATTGTCAGACAAGGTGTGGAGCAGCCCAGAAGAGGAAGGGGAGAGGTACAGGCTGGGATGATCAGGTAGGATGGTGAAGCTTCAGGTGAGGATCTCTTCACCCATCCCCTCAATTTAATTAATAAATTGGCTTTTATTGAGGTGGATTTAGAGAATCATATTCCTTCATTATTGACTTCTTCAATTACCTCTGTTAAGCTACTCCATCATAAACTCAAAGAAGGCAACAGAAGGATTTACTCAGGCACATCCGATCCTTAAGATAACATTTCTCCTAAGTTTTATCCCAGTTTATCATACAGCTTCTTCCACAGCTTCCAACTGAGCCTTAACCTGAGCAGAATCTTTGACATTCCCTCTTCCCCATGAAACATCTGAGCGTGAAAACAGCCCATAACATATTTTCAGTGTTTCACTGTTCAGTGCTCTTGCTCCTACTCAGCAGCTCATTTTCATATGGAAAGAATCCAGAATTTTCAGTCACTTGGTAAACTTCTCCATTACCCCAAACGTGATTTTGGGTTTTAGTCTATTTATCAAAAGCACTTGACCAGAAAAATGAATGTGGACTTTGTGGCTACTCTTTAAGCCATCCTAAAAAATAAAGGAATTTTGTAGGATCAGACTTGTATTATTTATAAAGCAGTATTGCACCCAGGCAGACCTCACCCTTCCTTAAAGGTCTAAAAATAAAACAAAATAAAAATGTGGCAATAAAAACCCTTAATTCTGGACCCTCGGGCAAAGACAGACTGGACAGGAACATTGAGAAAAGGAAAACCATTAAAATGGGTGAGAATAAAGGAGCTAAATCTGCTGTGGGCATTAAAGTCCAAACTGTAGGGAAGAAGGTGGAGGAGCTGAAGGGTCTGATCCTGATCTGATCTACTGCATGAAGATGAAATGTTTCCAGGACTGGAACCTGGAGGTGCCAAGACGTCCAATGACTCAATTTAACCTCTTCCAAAAAGAGAGGGAAACCAAACCCACTCTCCGTGGCCAAAGAATGAAGGGAGAGTCAAAAAACCTGAGCTAAACATAGATGGACACTCTGCTGTTCCTCAAGGCTTGGGTTACAATGAAAACAGTGTTTAGTGCTAAAAATTCGATCAGTAAACCAACAGAAAGTTCTGGATGGCTCCAAGCAGCTAAAAAAGCTTAGGGGCAGCAATGCTGCTTCTTAAATTAACAAAAGCATTCAAGGCTGCAGACAAATGTCACTTCTCCATTTTGGGCTGAAATGTTGGTGCAGGTGCAGGATTTGCCTTCCAACAGGCCCAAACTCAGCCTGTATTCTTATTAATCCAGTTATATCTGGATGCAGATGGCACAGAGCTGTCTTGAAAGCAAAAAAAAAAAACAAAAACAATAACAAACCACATTGGTTCTTGAGCCTCAAAGTTCCTTATTTTTGTGGCTGGACCGCACAAAAAAACTCCTTCT
>VZTT01060674.1:38830-64627 GCA_013400855.1 Buphagus erythrorhynchus
ATATATATATATATATATATATATATAGATTGTGCATTCTGTTGCCACCTCTCCAGAGTGTAAACTCAGCATCCCACATGCACAGGGATAACACAGGGCTGACCAGAAACACCCCCAGGTACCTCTGCTATGGTCATTCTCATAGCACTGACAGGTGAGGGCTCAATCTCCACCAGCTGAACTGCATTAAAACTCTGGATGCATGGAGTGCACAGGGAGAACACAGCAGCAAAGGTTAGAGAAGACAGAGCAGAGACTCAGAAAGATTCTGCTCACTGTTATCAAGAACAACCTAAATTTCATCACAGAATATCCTGAGTTGGAAGGGACCCATCAGCATTATTCAGTCCAACTCCTGGCCCTGCATAGACACCCCAACAATCCCACCCAAGAGCATTGTCCAAACATTTTTTTACGGGAATAACTGACCCCTTCTGGAATAAAAATCAAAATCAGAGTTTGTTAAAAGGGAAATACAAAGGATACCCTGTCAGAGATGTCAGAGTGACTGGGAAAATCACTCTTGTGCAGGTCTTGATCTGAATCACTTGAACTGCACATCAGGACTGCCCAAGTCAGTTCACTAATGAATTCAAGCCAGAAAAAGTCTGTATGCTTTAAAAATCCAAACTTATTTTAAACAGCTGCTTCTTAAAATAACATTGGTAATGTCAATGGGACATCAAGAATCCACTTTAATCAAGGTGCTGTTGGGAAATGCACTTACATACTCTGATTCACTCACTTTTAATGTCAATAATGATTGCTTTGGAAGCAACACAGAAACCAAGATAAGATTTTTGGATATTATTTTGGAATGCAGTGTTTTAACAGCATTATTTTTAGTGACTCTCTCTATGTATCTCTAAGTATTCCTTGAGCAATTCAGGTGTGTAGGGACACTTTACTTGGCACAGTTGTAAGCCAGTATTAGTGAATATTACGAGAACATTACCAGCAGGATAAAAAGGCAACAAAATTTAGTAGGAATTAGGTTGAAAGCAGTGAAATAGAGGACTGTTAGTCACAATCTGGAAGCCAAAAAAAGATTCTGCTCTTTTGTGGATGATGTAGAGCCTGTTTGATGCTTTTTTTACCATCACCCACCTCCTGCAACCAGGCCACTCTCCCTTTCTTTCCCAAAAATACAGCACAAGGTTAAACCAGACTGGGATACCAGTGATTCTCTTCCCCATTTATAACAATCTGCTTTAAAATAGAGCAAGAGCAAGTAACTGCAGGGATTCACAGGGCTCTTACAGTGTCACTGTCACTGGGCTGGAACTGGAAAGGCTGAGGTTTGTGGAACACAGAGTTCTCCTGTAAGAACAGCTGGAGATTGTAATCCCGCACCACCTGAGGAAAGAAAAAGGTTTATTTAGTTTATTTAGACTCCTTGTTTTGTGAACTGAAGAACTGGAGAGCAAAACCAGCACAGTTTCCAACTGAGATTAAACCTGCAGCAGAAGCTTGGGTGCACAAGCAGGGAATTGAGGACTGAGTTGCTCAGAGGTACTGGCAGGACACACAGTGGGTGACAAGGACCTAAAATATCTCTGCCATTTACCTACAAAAGGGGGAAAAAGCCACCAACTATTAAACAGACACCCTCCTTTGTCACTGCCATAAATATTTTTCCCTCCTCTTGTGGGTAATTTCCTGTGCACTGCTCTTTCTTAAGATGAAAAGTCTTAATTTGGCAGAAATTATTAGTTGTGGGAGCTGAAAAGACTATTTGGAATAATGCATCCAAAATCAGTTACAAACTTCATCTCTCTATTAAATTGCTTTCAGAGAAAACTCTCCAAGCTTGCATTTTGCTGAAGCAAAACTCCTTCAGCTCCCAAATTTGTTTAATGATACGTTTCAGACAGCATGACACAGATCCCTAAACAAACCTCTTATGTCACAATTTACACAGATTTACAAAGAAATACCCAGTGATTGCAAGATGAAAAAATAGGATCACTGGTTGAAGAACTCTTACAGAGCATTCACTGCCTCAATTGATGAAAATGCATCAAAATTATATCAATTTATTACCAAACTGGGGGTTTACATGTACAAAGGAGATAATAAAGATGATATTTATCCAGAAATAGCAGCATTGTGCATGACCAACTCTGTGCTGTGTGGACAATGGGAAATAAAACTTGTTCTCTAATGCAGCAAAATGTTGATGCTTGTGTTGCTGAAATACTGAACTGTAAAAAATTAATCTCCAGTTAAAGAAAGTAAATAGTCCTCCAGGGCCAATAATACACTCATCTAAACCAGAAAAGTACATAATTACTGCTCCAATTTGTGCAGTTGAACATAAACACACTCAAATGGGGAGAAAACAGACAGGGATTTGCATCACAAATTCCCAGAAATAGAAATCCAGAAAATACTAAAGAAGGAAACATCTGCAGCTTCAGAGGATGCTCAGCACTAATCTGGCATAAAAATAATTTCATTTAACCAGCTATTCCATTGAATTGTCCTTTAGATCCATGTGAACACTGATCATAGCACACAACCCTGGGCCATGCCAAATATGTGGAGCTATTTTAACTTCAGTTAGGAAAAAAAACCCCAAATGAAGTTACTGAGGATGTGAAAACCTACACAGATATTTTAATGCACTTTCCCCACAGAAATCTGACTCCCAAGCAACTCAGTTCAAAGCAAAAAACTAATTTTTCCAACAGCACTCCTAGGAGATTTTCCCTCAAAGCCACAATAAGTGGTTAAAAATGAAAACAACTGTTATCAGAACATGAGGCTTGGGAGAATGTGCAAGCCCAGCACATGAAATCCTGCATTTGCACAAAATATTGGACAGTTGATAAAAAGAGACTAAAAAGACTCCAAAGCAACATTGTATCGTTGGGATTAAGCTGCAACTTTTCCAAATAGATTTCCTGTTATTCAGTGATTAAATCAATGTTCTTACACAGTTTCTTTCTGAATTCAATGTCAATTGACAGGTTAAAACAGACCTGAAATGAAACATTAAATATATCCCATATGCAGAAATAAGACACAGTCAGAGATGTGCATGAAGGGAATTATTTGCCCTCTTACCAGAAATCTCACAGAAACGTTACTCAAAACAGCAAATGGAATTGAAGAAAATGTTCCAAAGAAAATCAACTCTTTTTTCCAAAAGAGAAGTGCAAGAAGTACAAGTCTTGACTAAGACTGCTCAAGTGAAAATAAAGTTAAATTGCATTTTCACAGAATCACACTTCCAGACTGGTTTGGGTGGGAAGGGAGCTAGAAAATCATCCCATTCCACCCCTGCCATGGGCAGGGACACCTTCCACTTTCCAGGGATCCAGGGGCAGCCACAACTTCTCTGGGCACCCTGTGCCAGGGCCTGCCCACCCTCACAGGGAACAATTCCTTCCCAATAGCCCATCTGAACTTACCCTCTTTGGGGTCAGTGTTCCCATTCCAGTGTCAGTGGAATGACCCAGGAGTAATAAAATCTCCAAAGCTCCAACAAACAATGATAAAACTATGAAAAATCTGCATTTTATACAGAAAATTTGGTTTTTAGCTGTTCCCCTCAATCTGCATCACATGAGGCGACAGCCAGCCCTGCCCATCCAAGGAGCCATCCCTGGCACTTGTGGGAAGCAACTTGTGTTCCTCTAAAGGAAAAATACAATTTAATTCCATCCTGCAAAGAGAAATATAGTTCAGATGGAAGAGCAAAAATATTCCTCCCAATGACCTGAAGTGTCTCTTCTAAGCAGAGCCTGACAAGCTTGTACTGCAAACTAACACAGAACAGGTGAAGAAGCATTCAAAACCCCCATAAATATTTAAAACCTTTGCTTTGATGACAGGTTTATTCTAAATTGCTAACAAATTTATTACATGTTTAACAGCTCATGCTGCTTTTGAAATACACGGATGAGTTTTGGTGGAGAGAAGATGTTTTTTTCTGGATTCTTTTTTTGGGCTGATTACTGCAACCCGGACCTGTTGTGGAAAGAAAGGATAAGCAAAGCCTGTGGAAAAATCCACCAGTCAGTATATTCACAGCAAAGCACACATTTTCAGTAGCAAAGCAACTCCAATTTCTCTTCTTTGCATTCCTGAAGCACAAGGAGAGAAGCAAATGAAGTTGTAGAAACCAGTTGTAAAAGCCCTGTTCAGACCTGCCAGCTGGATCCACATTTCTGTCCCTTCTCCAGGCATCGTGCCCACAGAGTAAAGCACAAACACAACTGCTCCCCTCACACATACAGCCTGACTTGTGTAAAATCAGCCAGACCTGGAGCTCTCTGGCCTGGCTAACACAAACTACCCCAACCTCAGCACACTCCAGTGTCTGAGGAAAGGACTCCTACTCCAAGGAACTGCTCGGATATGGCAGTTTAGAATTGGATCAAAGTCCCAACCAGGCAGCTCTCTGAGTATTTTGAATACAAAGGATCTGATACAACAGTGAAAAATTAATTATGCAGGCATTATACAGAAGCCTGTTTAGCTAAAAGATTCCAAGCCAGCATTTCTGGGGAAGTTATTTGAAGCAGACCTGAATAATACACCCCAAGGCAAATTATTGAAAGTCCTTCTACAACTGAAGAGAAAATGGTATTTTGATTATTTTTACAGTTGCTGCCAAGTAAATTCAAAGCTGAGGTTAAAGCCCATTTTTCATGCCCTCACTTTAGATCTCTGAAGGTGTGAGATCACTCGCTTGGAGGTAAATAAGGAATGTGTTAAATGAGCTTTTGCTCCACATTTCTATGTGAATGAGCCCTGTTTCTGGGTGGGTGGGTAAGGTATATGTATAAAGGAATATTATGACTGCACCAAAGCAGCTTTTCTGAGCTCAATGGCAATTTTTTTTTAGTTCTTAGTCCAGCAGATGAATTATTTAAGTATCAAAATTACCCTGGAAGCAATCACGCCTCTCTCAGTCTGGCTGCTCGACAAAGCAAACAAACCACGTCTATGACAAGGCTCTAATTTGTTTGCTGTGTTTGCCACTCTTAATTCCAGGGAGAAAACAGCGTAATAGTTTGGATTTGAAGTTGACAGACAATTATTAAGAAATGATCCAAGCAGTTTCCCAGGGCTTTGCTCCAGATTACACCGTGCAGAAACCTCAGCTGCAATTTCCCCTCCCAAACGTGCAGGGTGAGGAGAACTGAGCATCTCTGGATGCAAATGCACTCAGGGGAAGGCAGTCTGGATGCTAGAGGAAAAATTCTCCCCAAGAAAACTGCCTGGTGCATTCTAACTTAATACCACTCAAGAGTACCCAAAAATAACAACCCTTCAGTTTTGTCATGATTTTGGAAGCAGATCTTAGGCCTGGGGATTTGTCCATACTGTAAGGATTCAGTTACAAAGGATCATTCAGTTCAAACTTACCCTGCTGGAAGTCTCCAGTAAAAACTGGAATGTGTTTTGTACAGCTTGGCATGTCTCTAGTTCAGTCCTGCTGAATGCCATTAAATAATCCTTAAGGTGATCATATATATTTCCATCTAGAGCCTGCAGGAGGGAAAGAAATGAAGAAAATCAGGAAAGGCAGGAAGAAGCTCTGTATACAATTTATCAGTATTCACCCTGGAACTTGCAAGATGCTCCCACCATTTATTTTTTAGCAGATTTACACCTGTGAGGAGCGGACAGAGCCTGTCCCTCATTCCTGGCAGGAGGAATGACAGTGCTGGGCTCCCATTAGATGGCAGCACACAGCACTGCAACAGCATCCCAGCGATTCCCATCCAGCTGTTCCCAGGGCAGAGCAGCTCTGGAGAAGGGAATGTGCTCAGGGAGATGTCACTGAGGGCAGGGAAGACACCCAGGAACTGCAAGGCCACAGGGTGCTGCCAACCAGAGTATTCCTCAGGGAATGATGCCAGGACACTCAACATCTGGATGTGACATGTCCCCAGCTGTTTGCTTATCAAACAAGCAATAGCTGCCACTTCACTTTCTTTTGTGCACAGAAATACCAAATAAGTAATACAAATTTATCCCAAACGTAGCAGTGACAGCAGAGTTCAAACCCAAAGATCTGTTGTAAGCAGAGGTGTAAAATCACATCACACAGCACAGGTTACACAAGTTCTGTGTTAAATATGACTTTGCAAGTGACTGACAATGTCATTTAAATATTTAACTCAGGATGTATTTAAATACATATGACATAGACTTTTAAATAGATCATATTTCACAGATATCCATTTAAACAGTGCATTCATGGAAACTGCACACACTCCAACAAACTCAAGAACGTGTTTCTCTAGAAAATTGTATTTGATTATTTAAATAATTTTGAAAATTTGAGGGGGGAGAAAAGAGTGAAATTGTGCAAGACTTAAGGAATAGTTTTTGCCCCTGAAAAATCAAGCCAAACGTTTAAGGTGAAGTGAACAGACACAATAAATCAGACACAAATCCTGGAAGCGTCCAAGGCCAGCTTGGACAGGGCTTGGAGCAACCTGGGATAGTGGAAGGCCCATGGCAGGGGTGGAACTGGATGAGCTTTTAGGTCCCTTCCAACCCAAACCATTCCATGGTTTTATGAAATCCCTCAGAATTTAGGAAGTACAGAAGAGAACTTCCTTCTGGAAAGTTTTCCCAGCAGCACACAGCCCCCTTCAGTGAGGGATGCTTTGAGGAGATAATCAAATTGTGGGACTAGAATTCTCATGTCCAATTCTCTGATATCCCAAATCTACTTCACACCACACTATTTCCTTCATCCTCCACCTTCCAAGTGTGAAGGAATTTTTAGCAGAGGCAGATTGTTTCCTCCAGCCTTACACATCAAACCTGCCTCAAACTGAAGAGTTCTATGGCCATCAGCAAGTCATTATGCCAAACCAGTAGCAAACTGGGAATTCCTTCCAAGATCCCCACATTTTGACTGGTTCACTCAGCTGATCAAAGGCCAGGCTTGAAGAATCAGCAGCAAGGGCAGCCACGGGAAGGACTTCCCAGTATGGCTTGGACAGAGCTACAGGATAACTGCTCCAGGCTCCTGCAAGTGGTGCCAGCTCCACCAAACACTCTTTTAAATAGAATTTTTAAAGATTCTTAGTTAAAGAGTTATGTAATACAAGCTTAGAGTTGGGATGTTGAATTGAGGAAAACATCAGGAAATTCCCAGCAGCAAAGCCACAGGAACCAGGCAGCCATACACAGACACAGGTTCAGCTCTTGCCTGTGCTGGTGTGGGCACAGCTTAGCTGGGATTCACCCTGAGCTGGTCCAGGAGGCTCAGTCCCAGGCTGACACCAGGATCTGAACTTCCCTTTTATCCCTGAAGGGACAAGCCCTGGGTGTCACCATCCCATTCCAAGGGCACTCCTTGGAATATTCACATCCCATACAGGCAGCCCCCACAGCAGCTCAGCCCTGTGCTCACAGGGCATACAAATGATGGGTAATATTGCCAAGACTGCCTGTGCTCTCCCTGGGGGACCACAGGAAGCCTGAAACTCCCTCAAAACAGAACTGTTGATTTTTATCTGTTCTTCAAGCTTTTCAGCTCAAACACCAGGGCTGGAGTACAACTCTGCTAAGAAATGTAAATAAATAATTTCAATTTGGCAAAGCAATTCTAAAGTGCTCGGTTTGCAAAGCAGCTGTGACTTTTTTCATCCCACGATGCCATAAATGAGTATTTCACAGCTCCATATCAAACCCAAATGTTGTTTTTATGTCAAAGCCCACACAAAGAGTTTGTGTTGTTACATTTAAGTCTTAAATGCTGAGATCTGTGCTGGGTTTTGACACTCTGGGTGCTTTGCAGAGCCAGTGGAAGAGAAGCTGGTACTTGTGTGTTGTGATTGATCCCTCTCCAAGATAGATGGCTAAAATAGGTCAGCTGAAAGGCAGGATGCCAAGGGCCTATTCCTCTTCACTGACCGTAAATAGTGCCCCCACAATTAGCCCAGACAGACACATCAGGCACACACAGCCCAGCCCCACACGTGTTTATTCCCTCCAATTATCATCCACGCAGCACTGGGGATTAATTCATGTCCAGCTGCAGTCTGCAGTTCAAGGAATAGTAAAAAAAAAAAAAAGAGAGAGAAATATTAACTTCATTATTTCCCCCCTCCTCCTGCAATGACCACAGCTCTGCTGAGATGTCAGAACCACCCCACAGTGGGATATAAAAAATAAAGAAATTTAAGAAAGAACATCAGAGCAAACTGTGGCAAAACATTAGGGAGCATGCAGGTCTGTCTGCATGTGAGAACTGCATTACAGCCTGGCTCCTTTCATTAATTAAAAGCAGTTTCAATATGATGAAATTCTTAAATACCAATGAGAGATGAGAACTCTGCCAGAACTCTGAAGTTCTGAAAGTCACTACAATATCACACAGGCATGGCTGAGAAAGCAGCTCCAACACAAGCTAAAAAGCTCCTTATGGCACAGAAAAGGTGACATCCCATCAGCCACATAATCAGAGAGCTGGTTGGTTCCAGACTTGCAATAATAATGGATTTAATCCTTTCTATAAAATGGTAATTATTACATCGAGCTGGATGTGTTCATATTAAAACAAAAGACTTGACTTGCTGAACTGCAGGATATAAATTAACATTCACGTGGGGTTTTATCAGCTGAAATTTCATTCACTTACAAACACTCTGACCCAAACTACTGAACATCACAGGTTTTGAAAGGAAAAGTCTTTTCAAAATTTCTCATCACACAACTTGAAGGGGAAACTGGAAAAAAAAAGCAAATCAAAAAACCCAACACCCATTATTCCTCTACAATGGCTTTTGTTCTCTTTCTGACTCTCCAGAGAGCAGTAAATCACTTACTGTATTACAATCCCACTGAAAAACCTGTCTTTTTGTCAACTTCAAAAGGAAATCAAGGGGTTTTTAAAAAAAAACAAATCTGGCATCAAACCCAAGATAATACGAAGTTAAGTAGCACAAAATTACAATTTCCAAGGATAGAAAAAAGTCACTGTTTTTTTCAGAAATCATTTCTTTACAGCAGAATTGCCATACTAGAGTAGAGGTACAAAATTACTTCCCCCTGTGTCCGAGCTTGAGAAGCTAAAGGCTGGAAATAGGGCTGAGAAGAGTTGAAGCTGTTAATAAATGCAATGGACACAGAACCAAATTAAAGCCTATTTTTAGAAAAAATCCTATATACTAACTCAAACCAATAAAACTATACACAGAGGGAATTGGACAAGAACATTTTTCTGATTTCAACATCCAAGTTTCATGTGCAACTTTGAGAGTTTTTCCCAGAAACAAAACTTCAGTCCCAGTTCAAATCATCAGGAGCTGTCTTTTTTTGTTTGTTTCAAGAGACGATACCAAACATTTTGGGAATTTAGTTTTAATCATTCTACATTCCATGAAAATTCCCTCAAAATCAAATATGTAAATGAAAGTATTTTAGCTATTATTAGGACATTTGGTTGCCCTCGAGAGGTTGTTACCCGTTTAAAATAACATACAATGTAGAACAGACCTTGTGTAGAATTTTCATCTTCATTTATGTGACTGACTTCAAGGTCTCTTCACTAAAACATTTACAGGTCTCAGACACACTCCATTTAAAAATTACCATTTCAATATCTTGGAGAAGACAAAGAACAAGCTGAACTACTCTATATTTGTTATTTTAAAAGCAAACAGAAATAAAAAATGGAAAGTATCTGCCCCACACACAATGTAGACCAGAGCTGTGTGAAGCAACCAAGGCGAGTTTTCCCTGTTATCCCATTTATTTC
Organism: Buphagus erythrorhynchus; assembly: GCA_013400855.1. Lineage (NCBI taxonomy): Eukaryota > Metazoa > Chordata > Aves > Passeriformes > Sturnidae > Buphagus > Buphagus erythrorhynchus. The sequence continues at coordinate 48,567 of VZTT01060674.1, forward strand.
TGAAATATTCCTGGTATTCTGCTCATGTTTGCCTTGCACAGAAACTCCTAAAAGCTGTGCTGAAGCTCTGGGTAATAATTTCACAGTTGAAACTCGGGTGTTCGAACTAAACCTCTCATTTAACCACCAGGCACCAAAACCAGTGCTAGGTGAAAAACCCCCAATTAAAGGCACACTTGTAAAGCCATATGGGTTTCACTGACTAATTCACACCAGTCCCATCTGAATCATCACTGCCTAGAAATAATTAGGTTTTTGCAAACACACATTTATGTTTCTATGCATTTTAAACTCCCTAACCCCATGCTTGTGCTAAGAACCATCGTCCTCAAACTGGGGGTGGAATGGGATGATCTTTAAGGTCCATTCCAACCCAAACCATACTATGGCTCTGTGAGATTAAGTTTTCATTTCAGAGCATCCATCCTTCCCTGAGCTGATGCAACCCAGCAGTTTTTGAGGGCTAATTTTGCCACTGAAATCCTTGGCAAACGCTCCCTAAGCTGCCACCGCTCACCGGAAACAATAGAACTGATGTGGAAGGCAAGGAATTTCCTTACATGGGTGGAGGGAACAGCACAAAATTAGAGCTGACCCTCCCCTGCCTGGGCTGCAGCCTGAAAACAGAAAGATAAGGGAAAGAAAAGAAAACAGAACAAAAATCATTGTGTTTGTGGAGTGGTAACTTTTCTGTGGAGTCAATGGGATTGCATCCTGGTAATGTGACTTATTTTCCTGTTCAGGAGTCAAGCCTCCAAATCAAAAGGGAGATCTGTGTCATAGATTGCACTCTCTATTTTATATTTATATTAAAATAATTTTGTATGTGAATATATTTGTATTAAAAATTAAAATTAAATTCTTTTACCACCCTACTCTCGTTTGTATTAACCCTCCTGTTTTATCTATCCCTGCTCTGCTTTGCTTTGAAAACCACTTGGAATCCATTAAGAACAGGGACTTGAGTTTTCATCCTTTACTTTCTGTAATATTACCCGAAACTTTTCCTTACTTAAAGTTAAAAATCCAACAATCTGAATTACAGAACAAACATGCTGAGTGAAGCTTTTTGAGTGTTTGTACTTGAAACTCCTGCCTCCAATCCATTAAATAAACAGAGTGATCTCACCAGTGGCATAGGTTGGGAATTTTCAGTTGAATGACTTTGGTAAGTGAGACTCCATTGAGGAGTTTTAATTTTTATATGTCAAAAAAGATAAAATGAATATTACAAGGAAAGGTTGGGGTACAGGCAATAATAATTTGTCAACAGGTATTCTTAGAATTAAGGCATCAACTTCAATCTTCCTAGGGTGAGCAGTCTCTGTATTTTAGCCTAAACAGAGCAACAAATCTCCTTTTATCTGACAATGAAGGATAAAGTATTTTAAAAGCTCATTTAAAACTCAGAACAAAGTCAAGAGCCCAGATCAGCTGGATTTGCCACACTCAGCACTATTCAGAGCCGTGAAATGGAACAGCACTTCCCAAGGACATGAGAGGAAGAAGGAAGGAAGGTCAGGAAAACCCATCCTTTCTGGGTAACAGCTCCATTCCACAGTCATTTTCCTTTAAAAATGCTGATTCCTGGCATCAGTTTCTCCAAATACAGAAGAAAAGCTGCTTATTTTTCCTTTTAGACTCTTCCATCCCTGCAGCATTTGTCACTGCTGAAATCCCTTCCTCTTCATCAAGACCCCCCAATGTAAAAGCAAATCAGGGCTGTGTTTGTCAACAGAACACGACATCTGTACCTGAATTCCCAACAAAGCTCAGATCAAAGTCTCAGCAGTGTCCCTGAACAACCTGCCTGCAGCCACGTGGAGCTGCTGGCATCAGGCTCCAGTGCTCCCAGAGATCCTGCAGGAACAACTGCGCCCTGTCCGCGCCCATCACGGCTTTGAGGGCTGAAGCCTGACTTCCAAATGACAGGAAGCTGCTGCCCAGCCTGCCCTTTGCAGAAAAGGGAAAAATCCTGGTTTTCTGCTAAGCTGTGCAAGTAGAGAAAGTAGCTAAGAAAAGCTGAGGGTAAATCCTAACTCTCTTCCCTGAATCAAGAAGTGAGTGCTGGGCTTCCTCGGCCAACAGGGAGAAAGGAGCACCAAAGTTTTAGCTCTGTGAAATCAAGATTTTAGGTTAACAGGAGAACAGCTACAGTCTACATCCAAAGCAATACAGGGCTAATTTAGGGCTGAAAAATTATCTGTATCTCAGGATAATCTGACACATCCAAAGGCTTTGTTGGTAAGTGTTGGTAAGTGCTTTAGTGAGGTCCAGATCCAACTCACTCGTGGAGTACCACTACCTAGTTCTGTCTGGGAATATCTGAAATCCAGTGAGACCTTCCCACGTGGAGCACTGCATCCAGATCTAGAGTCCTTAGCACAGGAAGGACATGGACCTGTTACAGTAGGCCCAGAGGATGCCAACAGGTCTGAGTGAAGAAGGGTTTAAGAATCCCTACAAAAAGATACTCACTGGCTTCTGCTCCTTCTTGAACTTCCACAGAAAGTAATTTAAAGGCATTTCTCTAACTGTCTCGCTGTCCTGTTGCTGTCAGGCTAATTAATTTCTCCTGTTTCTTTTTATTTTCCCTAAATCCACATCCTGCATGGCCACATGCTATTCAGGAGTGCATTTGTTCAAATCAGCTCTCAACAAGCAAGCACAAGATATTCCAGAGATGTGCCCACCCTGCTGAAGAGCAGAGATACATGAAAAACTGGGAATAAAACCAGCAGACCAAGAGGTAGGACGAGAATATAAGACAGGAGTAGAACATAATGATAGGAATAGAAAGTTATAAATAAATATAAATAATAAATAAAGCTTCTTTAAATCGACAAGGCTTGATGAAGCTCAGTGTTTCCTCTTCTCCCACACCCTGGAGGAGCTCTCACCACGGCAAGCATGGGAACAATGGACACTGGAAGACCACAAGAGCCCCAAGTTCCTTTCAGCTGGGTGCCCACAAACACACTCTGCACTTTCCCTTACCCCAGAGCTTTGTATTTTCTGCTGTCAGGAGTTTGGGGCTTGTTTGCAAGTTCTTTGTTTGCTCTCATTAGTCACTTGATGATTGTTCTGCACATCATTTTGTTCCTTTACAATTTCGCCAGGGTCATTGTTTTTACTGACAAAACCTTTGTTGTTGGGGCGCTGCAGTCTCCTCTGAGCACAGAAAAATATGGAACAGCCACCAACAGATGCCTGTCACCCTCCCCCAATGCAGAAAACGTCCCTTTAAAACAAGAATAAGCAAAATTAATGATAATAACAAGATTTGCCTCCACCACCTCATGGCAGAGCCCTGTAGTTGTCACACTTTAGGATGAGGGTCTGGTAGGTGAACAGAGGCATGGAAGGAAATGCCCTTTATAATTCTTTGTAATTGTGACAAGGCTGACAGCAGTGAGAGTTACCTGGTGGAGACAGCACTAAATTAACACTCCAGGGTTAAAGGACAATCCCACTGAAATAGGTGAGAACACCCTGATGTGAAACTGCCACAGGCATGGAAAACCAGATCTTCAAATTCTACCATGTAAGGCTTAAAAATCTCTGGAAGACAGAAACAGATTCTAGGAATATCTAGAAATACATTCCCCAAAAGTATCTCCCAAGACTTCTTGGACTTAGTTTGCTTTTTCTTGCACAGCTCTGGAACAAATCCCACAGGGATTCCACTTTTGACAGGATGCATTTTTAATAAACTGCATCTTTGCTTTTGTACTTCCTCACTCTTGGGGAAGAAAAAAATAATCTGGCTCAAATCCAACATTTGGAAGACAACTTTGTGGCAGAGCTGTCACCATCATGTTATCTTTGCATCTGGAGAGTACAGAGTGCTCTACACTGCTCATGCCAGTAATTCTCTTCCTTCACGTGGAAAAATATGCATTTAAATCCTTCAGCACTTTGACACCATTTCTTCTCTTCAAGGATTCTTCTGCTGACCACAAGATCATTGTCATCACCACAAAATGTCTGAGGAACAGCAGTGGGGTGTGTGCTCTGTCTGGATTTTTTACTTCTTCTTACCCAAAAATAAATTATTTTGCTGCTCAGTTCAACAAATATTTTGCTATTTCGAGATGAGTTGGAAGGTAAGTTAAAGAAATGCACTTTGCTGGAGAACAGACCAGAGCTGATTATTTTTACCTTCTACAAAACCAAATCTTACACAGAGAACCACCTCCAAGAAAGCTCTGGGAATTCTTCCTTACAGAATTCCATCCAGATTTACCAGCAGGTCTCCATATGACCTCTCACACTACAGGTGAACCATCCCTAACTCAGACACAAGCTTGGATAAATCCAAATCTTTTCTATATTACAACAACACAAGCTAAGGGAGAGAAATCTTAAACTGACACAGATGTGCACATGAAAATGCATTTAACAACAAATCCCAATGTTTCTCAATAAATATTTTCATTAAAATATTCTCTTAAAAACTATTTTCTTAATATGTTCTTTAAAAAATTCAAGAAACAAGCATTTTCTTAAAAATACTCCCATCGCAGATAAAAGGCAAGTTAATAAAACTTGATAAAAAGGAGTTAAAAAAAAAGAATAATCAAATACTGAGCATAAATGTTCCTTAGGAGCTTTTGTTTCCTCTTTTGAACCCTTGAAGTTTTTTAACCACCTATTTTGCTGGGTTTAGGTTTTAATTAGTTGATTTGATCTTTGTATTATCATTTTCATTTACTTCTTCAGGTAAATCTCTTCAACAAAACCTTTTCTGCCCCAGCACAGGCTGTTGTTCCAAACTGCTCCTTGGATTTATCACTTCCATCTGTTTGTTTTCTCTATGTGGGTTTAAAGTCACCTGTATTCAGTGAATACGTTATTCAAAGGCTGCTCACGGACTAGGTTCAGGGATGGAAATGTCCCAGTATTAAAAATGTCAACTATTTAATATATTCCCAAGCATTTCAGATTCTTATCATGCCAGAGAGATACAACCTGCAGCTTGATGTGGTCCTGCAAATGTAACATTGCTCTGTCTCACCCACAACATGAATGGTCTTGTTGGGATATTCAGAATATTTAGGTATCTTCCAACTCAAAATACAAATTCAATTAAATTTTATGCCAATGTATGAAACAATTAAGCAATATGAAAAGTGCAGGGTGTATCTCACATAGGGAACCCCACGTTCCTGAACAGGCACCCTACAAAAGGATTACTCTGCCAGTCACGCTAAAATCCAAGGACCAAATCCAACAAAACTATTTCTAGGAATTTTTGTTATCTACACAAATGTGTTCTTATAAGGAAAATGGTCCAGAGTGACAGCCCTGTGATTATCTGCAATAATTATGGAATCACAGAAAAATGACAGCAATTATCTCCCACAATAAAGGAAAAAACATGGTGGGGGTAATGCCAAAGGTATGGCAACTGTAGTGCAGCAAGAAGATTAATCCAGAGTTCCCAAATCCCACTTGGGAATTCTGTGTGCCAATTATGCTTTATTACTTTTAGGAGTCCATTCTCAATTATCTCCAGGGGAATCACACTAACAATTTATACCTGCACTCCTTGGAAGCACCAGTGGGTGAGGACAAAAATAATTTGAGCCTGAAGTCCATAATTAAAAATATTGTGAAAGGTTTTCCCCTTTCACAAGCAGATTCTCCCCTCCCCTGTCCCAAAGCCTGGCACAGAATCCCCATTCCAAGCAGTATTCCAAGCAGTATTCCTGAACAAGGCTAGATGGAATCAGCAGTCATGCCATATTCTCCAGAAGCTGAGAGGATTTTCTAGTCTTCCACTGTTTGATAGCACAGTGATGGGTAACAAAAATCAACAGAAAAATGAACAAAAATGGGATCTAGTGCTGTTAAATCTTTTAATTAAATCACGTCTGAAATGTGGCCTGATTGGGAATGCCTAAATATACTCTGGTCTCCTGACAGTATTTGTTGAACATAACTGCATTAAAGTTAAGCTCCTTTTCAAACTTATTTCAGCCCTGTAGGATTAATACTCAAACCTTTTTAAAAACTCCTTAATTCCACAGTGCCACTGCTCAGAGGCCCTTCCAACACTGTGTGGGCAGAACAGAGCAAGAGACTGAAATGACACAGGAAGAGACATCCCAAGGAACTGGCAGGGCTGGAATTTCTTTGATACAAGGCTGTCTTAAGGGCTGAGTCTTTGCTATTAAATAAATTGAGCCTTTCAGCAAAGTTAATTCACTGGATGCTCCAATATCCCCTTTTAAATTAGAAATGGGGCTCCCAGATCCAGCCAGGGAGAAGGGTCTGTGCTCAGTGGGAATGGTGAGACAGAATCCAGGGATCTGTACCTGAAGTCACACATGAGTATCATAAAAACACCCGACAATAATCCTACTGAATGAACTGAGACTGAATCCAGCTGAATGAACTGCCCAGTGAGAAGAGCAAAGCCTGACAGATGTGGATCAGCTATGAAAATATGTTGAATTATCTGGGTATACACAGAGCCACAAACATCTGTCAACATTTTATATAAAGAAAAAAGTATTTCTCAGATTTGCCATCTTCTTTTTATGCACTTTTTTCCTGGAGTTCTGTGTTTTTGAAATTTATCTTTTATTAAATTGAATTCTCATCTGTTAAGTTGTTATATACAATATATAAAAATCTAGTGTAGTAAACACTGTACTATTTTATTAATAGGAACAGTTTAAAATTTTCATTTCTAGTACTCTTGAGCTTGAACTAGAAACTCATTTTTAACTATCTCCATGTATCTGGTTTAACATTCCAGTCAAAAGATGCTTATCCAAGAAAATTCAGGCACCGAAATCCCAGAATATTGTCACGATTCCTCCTAACAATTTTTTTTTCATTTTCATTTTGAAATGTTTTCAGCTCCCCATGACTTTTATGTGAGATTAAAAGCCTCGAACCCAAGCACTGAAGCTTTCCCAAAGTTTTAAAAATCCATGAGGATTTTTAAAAAGGGTCCTCATGGAAGAGTGCTGCTGGATGCCCTGGACAATGCTGGTGCCAAGAGGAAAGTGAGCTGGGATGAACCAGTACATGGAAAAGGCTCCTCCCATTATCCATGAGCAACACTGGGAATACCAGAGAGATTAATTCCTTTAATCAGCGTTCCAATCCTACAAGCAATTACCTTAGGGCTTTGATAATTTGTAAAACATTATAAAATAATATCCTTGTTCAGCTGGATGACACCATTCCAGCTGTCAGTCAGCAGGAATTATGGATATAAGGAAGCCACTGGTAGGGAATATTTGCTTTCCTCTACACCAAGGGGCTCTAGCCTGGCTGCAAAGCTTTTTAAGCAGAGATGACAGCTTGAACAGATGGGAATTTTATTTTGGGGGATCAAACCTGCAGGTAGAGAGACAAATCACACTGGAGCATTCCCACTCCTCCTCCTCTTTCCCTGACTGAGCTTCTGGGCCAGCTTTACAATCCATTCTCTCCTTAGCAATTTGTAAAAACTAAATAGGAATTTTCAGCTGCAGGAAGGGATTCCAAGGCAAGGAAGTTTTCTAAAGACTGTGCAAAAACCAGAGCTCAAGCAGCCCTTTCAACAGAGAGAATGAGCAGCTCCTCACCTCCAGCCATTCCAAAACACCTGCACTGTCTCCAAACACAGCAGAGTTTTAGAAGCTGAAAGAATAAAGAACCCCTCAAGATGTGACAGCTGGGCCCTATGAAACCCTCAAAGATCTGTGGAAACTCTTCCCAGGTTTGCCTCCCTCTGGGCAAGACAGCTGTAGGTTAGAAACCATTTTCCCATAATGTTTTCTAGAATTTAATTAAACTTCAAATTCAGTGTGACATTTTCCATCTCACACTTATTGGCCTTGTGCTATTTTGGGCCTCATCTCCTTGTTAAAATTCTTCCACTGCTTTCATTATTGAAGTCACTCAGAAATGTTTTGTCCTGCCTCTGACGACAGAAGATGAGTCACAGAATAACAGGATGGTTTGGTGGGAAGAGACCTTAAAATCATCTGAATCCATCCCTGTCATGGGCAGGGACACCTTCCAGTGTCCCAGGGTGCTCCAAACCCCAAAGTCCAGCCTGGCTTTGGGCACTGCCAGGGATCCAGAGGCACTCACAGCTTCTCTGGGCACCCTGTGCTAAGGCCTGACCACCCTCCCAGGGAACAATTCCTTCCTAATATTTTATCTAACCCTGTCCTGTGGCAGTGGGAAGCCATTCTCTGTGTCCTGTCCCTCCATCCCTTGTCCCAAGACCCTCTCCAGCTCTCCTGGCACCCCTTTAGGCAATGGAGGGGGTTCTGAGGTCTCCACATTTTCAGTAACTTTTACAGTTTAATATCACATTTAACAGGACAAAACCTGAGCACACACATTCAATTTTAAGAACTATCCATGAGTTTTTTCCCTCAGTTTCAATGGAAACATGTCCATTCCAGGTAACTCACTGAAACATTGGGTGGTTATGAGTAACAGCAGAAAAAAAAACCGCTGAGGAAAAAAATAACTTTTCCCTCCTGCTTCAATTCTTCTTGCTGCTAAAAACAAAGCCCTCAAGCAAACAAAACCCAGTGAAGGATGTGTTTGGGATGCTTTTCTCCATGAATCCTAAAGCAGGAATGCTGCATGTTTCCAGTTGAAGTGTGGCCGCCCCACCTGCGCCCAAACGGAGCAGAGCAGGTGTTTCCTGAGCTGGGCTGGTCCCCCAGAGCAGCTCCAAGGCTGCTGCCTGGCACAAGGAAGTATTTTGGGAACTGTTCTCATTGTGTTACAGTGTGGCTTTGAAACAAGATGGCAGTTTCATTTCCTGCTCAGAATGAGCGGGCTTATGACAGCTGACCAAAATATCTCGAAGTCCCATCCAAATCCCAAACGCTTTCTACATAAAATCTTTAAAATGAAAAAAGTTTTAGGTTTTCTGCTACCTTCCTCAACTAGATTTCTCCCAGATTCCTTTTAAGTAACTGCTTCCAATCCTAATCCTTACACTGCCTTCGTGGTGCTTCTTTCTAGCAGGGGTTTTGAATTTTTTTTTTTTTTTTTTTTTTGCTTTCCAGTCATTTTCCTTGATCCCTGATTTCATCCCTGACCATTCTCCCTCTGTGCCCCTGTGCTCAGGTGAGATCCCACCTGCAGAGCTGCCCCAGCCCTGGGGCCAACAGCAGGAGGACGTGGAGCTGCTGGAGAGAGTCCAGAGGAGGGCACAGAGATGTTCCAGGGATGGAGCCAGGCTGGGAGAGCTGGGGATGTTCACCTGGAGAGGAGAAGGATCCAGGGAGAGCTCAGAGCCTCTTACAGGGCCTAAAGGGACTCCAGGAGAGCTGGAGAGGGACTGGGGACAAGGGATGGAGGCACAGGGCAAGGGGGAACGCTTTTCTTTCATAAGCACCTGTAAAATCACACTGTGCTTTTACAATCAACCCTTTTCTTTAGTTATTTCTGTGAAAACACCAAAGGAAATCTCACTGAAAAGTAAGTCACATTATCAAGAAATAATTTACTTCACCCTGAAAAAACGATCATTGTTTTGAGATAATTAAGTTGCCTTGAGCTCTGTATTAGACTATTAGACTTTGCCATGCTGCTTTAACACTACATGCAGGAATAAACACTTGGATCCCTGAAATAAATGGGTCAAATGCTTCACCAAAGGATTCATTTGTGACTGGAACATGAGGTGGGACAAACTGACTGTCACCAGGCCAATATGACCATCACACTTTCTCATTTTCACAACAGAAATAGTTGTGACTCAGACTCACTCCTGTGCCTCAAGGTCGCATGAGAAGCCTGTGTGATGAGCAAAGTCATTTTTCAGGGGGTGAGTGGTGGATGTGAAACTGAAAATACATACTTCATCTATGAAAAATTGGAAACATAAGAACTGGGGGGAAGAGGGCAGGGATGGATGGGATATTGGGAAGGAATTCCGCCTCCCTGTGAGGGTGGGGAGGCCCTGGCACAGGGTGCCCAGAGAAGCTGTGGCTGCCCCTGGATCCCTGGAAGAGTCCAAGGCCAGGCTGGACAGGGCTTGGAGCAACCTGAGATAGTGGAAGGTGTCCCTGCCCATGGCAGGAGTGGCACTGGAGGAATTTTAAGGTCCTTTCCGACCCAAACCATTCCATGATTCTATGACATACATACACAATAGTTACTGGTGCAAATACCATTTACTGTTAAGGCAAATAAACCTCCCTTGCTTGTGGTTTTAGCAAAATTAACATCAAAAGTTGCATTTCCAGTGCAAATCCTCTTTTCACTTCCCTGCAAACATTAACCCACAGTCAGCTGGAATCCAAGTGCTCCCAGCTGGAGTTAGCACATATTCCATGGACTGTGAACACCTAAAATTCTCTAAGGCACCTCTCAGGTATCAACTGGGAATGTGAGAGATGAGCGTTTCAGAAAAACAACAAACAAGAGACCATAATTGTGTATTAATGAACGAGTAATTTATGTGGATGCAGAACTACACCACAACCTGGAATTCTTTTCCCCCAGGTCTGATGTGCACATCAAACAGAAGCAGATGCCCCTGGATGGGAAAACAGTGTGGGATCAGGATCAGCTGCTGTGGAACCCACAATGAGCATCCTCTGGAACACTGGGATCATATGCTGAGCATGATCCCTTCAGCCACCCCCCTCTGTGGGAATGACCATGAGGAAGCCAAGCACACTCATGAACTGCCTGGGAAGGGATGTTCTTGTGCCCATCTGATGCTGGAGATAATGCCATCCATGGCTGCTTTAACTGGGATTACAAAATATTTGTGGCTTGAAGCTGACAAGGACCGGAAGTGAAACAATAGTTCTTCCACTTGCACAAGTCCCCTCTGCATTTTTAAGGGAGTTTTACAGGATCTTAAAAGAATTGGTAGCACTGAAATAATAAAAGAGATTTATGGAAGAAAATGGAAATCTCTGGTGACTTCAGAATTACTTTATCTTAATGTTATTTTTTCATTGAGGGGCAGACTTTCCATTTTAAAAAAGGAATCCCCTGGGTGCTTCTAAATCATTCCAGAAAGTTTCAAACAATACCGTGGACGTAAACTGATTTCTTACAGTGATAATATTCTGCTTGTTCCAGAGGCTACAGAAATATGTGCTGATGCAAATGGTACCCTTTTATTTCTACAGGACACAGCAGTGCTGGGATAACATTCCTGAGCCTATTTAAGACTTTCAGCTACTGTGTTAACTTCTTTTTCAATTCAGACAGAGCCACCAGGGGAAAGAACTCTTTGCCACACACATCCTATTAATTTCAGGGCATAAAGCAAATTATTAACCAAAAGCCACCAAGTCCTCAATTTGGGGTCATTTTTATAAACACTGCCAGCTCCAGCTGAATTTCATTTGTGCAAGTCATGTTTGGAGTCTGCATTTCCATTTGTTTTAAATGATCATTAGAAGTGCATGGGAAAAGTGATGGATGACTATGCTGAAAACAGAGAAGTCAACACAGCTTCACAAAAACTCCCAACTATTCTAACAAATAAAAACCAGGGCTCACCAGAACATGAAGGTTCCAGCACTGCTGGAACTCATGCAGTTACTCCAATTAATTGCAGTAAAAAAAAACAAAACAAAACCAGAAAGCAGAAGGTGGGGAATCCCAAGGAGAACCTCCTTACCAAAAAAATGCTGTTTAAAAGAATGACAGAGTAATTCAGGTTTAAAAGGGAGACATTGGTTCAACCTCTGCACTTAAAGCAGGGTCAAGTACACCAGGCTGCTCATTCCTTGGAAGTCAGCCAGATCTCTTCCTCTACCAGAGTCCTTAAAAACAGGCAAAGGTGTGGGAAAGCCACACTTCACTTGCAGTTTTATAAATCAACCTCTCAAATTAACAAAGCACTGCTGTAACTTGTGTTCTTACTGTCACCCACACCTGAGCAAAGGGCTGTTGCAGGGAAATGATGTAACAAAGTTTTTATTCAAACCTGCCAAATCACCACAAGAACTCTGATCAAGAACAAGAGCCAAATTACACAATTCAACTTCCTCGTGTCAAGTAAAGTGGAAAGTTAAGAAAAAACCAGAAAAGCAGCCTGATAATTACAACAGGATAAAAGAAACCACTGAAACCACAAAGACAAAGCACCAGCTTTTGACACTGTTCTCCCTCAAACACCAAATCCCACATGAGCTATGATATGAAATATTTCTTTTTGAAAGAGCTTAGTTTAGAAATACCTGCTGCTACTGCCTGCTACCTTCTCCAGAATTTTTCTGTGCTCAAAAAAAATGCAGCAGCACCTGTAAACTGCTCCTCAGCTCTGGCACAGGGTGCCCAGAGAAGCTGTGGCTGCCCCTGGATCCCTGGAATTGTTCCAGAGCAGGATGGAGCAGCCTGGGATAGTGGAAGGTGTCTCTGCCCATGGCAAGGAGTTGGAACTGGATGGGCTTTAAAGTCCCTTCCAATCCAAACCATTCTGTGATTTTGAAAAATAAGTTTTTGTTCCCTCTTTCTTTCTCTCTTTAAATAATCTCAGGACTATTTAAAGTGTCCAGCACACCTGCTTTTCTTTGTTTCATGTCAACGTTTCCTCATCGTACGTTGCTGTGTAAAGTCATTCTTTGAGGTGGTTCATGAGGGGAACTTAGAGATTTAAGAGCACAGCATTAAAAATTATAAAGTCACTAAAAGGATGAATATCAAAACAGTCCTGATTTGACTTCAACCATCATCTTAGACTTCCCTCTGACCTCGGTTCAAAGTAAAAACCTAAGTACCAGGCAGACAATTTATTTTCAAAAGGGTTTGTGGAGTGTTTTTCACACTCAGGTGATGGGAACTCTTCCTAAGCAGCTTGTCAGGAAACTGGCAAAGAACAAAACATTACCAGGCTTTATTTAGTCTGTGCTTTGAGGGGTTTTAATTTCACTGCAGAGACTGAAATGGCCATAAAGGACAGATAAAAAGAAAGGCCAAAGGATTCAAATTTTTTCTGAACAGACCTAGAATGGTTTTGCTCCTTACTAAGCGGTGTAATTGGAAAACTAGGAAGGCACAGTAGGAACAATTTTTCACCCTATTCAAAAAGCTGGAAGCATTTTGTCTTTTCTTTCCAAGCATCTCTGTTTAGTCTGTGATGGCTTTCACAGTTACAAACACAGCAGTGCCAATCACTATTCCTTCTCTCCATAAAAATGTTGCAAAATAAAGTATCATATTCTGAACCACTGAAAATTAGCAGGAGCTGTGTGTACCAGGAACCCTTCCTACGAAAAGCCCCTTTTGTTGCCTGTGACAGAAAACGAAACAAGGTCACAAGGTGGATTTGTGATTCATCTGTCACAGGACAGCACCACAGCAGCATTCCAGAGCCAGGAACAAACACAAGGAGCAAACCCAGCAGCAGCTTCCTCTTGGGAGCAGCCCAAGGAGCCTCAGCCCAGCACACATCACACTTTCCCAACAGGCTGGAAATACCTCCTGCAGGCTTAAACCAACACTGTGGCCACAAAATATCCCCACCCCTCCTTTCTCCAACACCAGTACAGCCTTTCATTGGATTTTATTTTCACCAAGCACTGAAGATCCATTCTCCAGGCTGTCAGCAATTCAAGCTGTGCAAGAACTCTACCTTGCCTCTGTTCAGCTCAACTCACACAGGATGCCAGGACAAACCCCTGATGTCCACATCCAATACTAAACACTCCTTGATTCTATTTTATGCTAAGTAAGACACCTTTTAGCCTATTGAAATAAAAGGTAATTTAATATAAAGAGAAGACAGATGGGAAGAGGCAGCCACATCAGCTGAGTTTTTAACCCACTATTTATCAATGCAGCCAAGTGGATGTCAGAGCTGAGAGCAAAATCTCATGTTTTCTAGGAAAGTGAGCACTGTCTGCACATGCAGATGGTGCAGAGGGATGGTTTCAGAGTGCAGTGCCACAACCCCAACCCAAAGGCAGTAGCTGGATGCACGTCATGCCAGGCACTGGGTGTGCTCCAGCCAAGCCAGAGGCAACAGAACCCACACAGCTCCATTGCAATTCTGGGAACAGAAACTCCATGAAAACCAAAACCCATGGGGAAACTGTGTGTGATGGATGCAAACAGAAACAGCCTCTGACACATCTGTCAGTGTTATATAAAGTACTACAGACAAGTATCAGCTGAGAAGTTTTCCTGTGTTTTTTTCTATCTCCAAAGATTTTACAATTTTTGGGAAGAACTAGAAAAACAGGCACTGGGTGCAAGATCTGAACAGCTTGAGGAGATATTTGATGTGATTCAGAAATGTGGAGAGCCCTGAGCAGTTCATAGATCAGCTCAAGGGCAGCTAAATGGGGAAACACTCACAGACAGCACGTGGCACTACAGGAATACCTAAGGACTTACTAATACTGAGATAAAAGGCACATTTTTAGAATATTAATCACAACACAGAAGCAAAGATGTTTAGTTTAGACACTACAGCTGCTTACAGCATGTAAAATATACTGGGTCACACCACCACTCAAGCTATTGAAACAAAAGCTGTGCTGGAAGGGTGAAACTCCCTTCCAAAATCCTCTCTTCCCAGTGATGTCACCTAGAGATTAGAAACATTGCACAGGTGTCTCCATTTCTTTATCCTTCACTCCCTTTTCCAGTTCTAGCATCTCTTTCAAAAATGGCAATGGCTATTCAGAGTTCTTTAGACTGTAGGCAGCAATTTTCCCCCCAAGTTACTGCATTTCTCTTTTTAACATTAATTTCATGTGCTATTTTCTGCCTGGTCAACCAAAATTGGCAAGATCTTGCTCCATTTCTCAGTCATTGTACATTTGCTTATACTGAATGATTCTTCACCTTCAATTGGTCACCTCTCTCTCCAGCTCCTTCTCCATTTGTATTAAACCATTCTGCTAAACAAAATAATCTTTTTTTTCTGTACTTTATACAGTGTGGTTCCCTCAGGAATTTCAGATGAAGGAGAAGAAGAAACCAGGACCCTGCCAGCAAATCCCATTCCAGATTACAAGCTGCTGTTTCTATTATATTTATTTATACATTTAAGCAGTTTCATACTTAGTTTACATTAGTGCTCCTGGATGAAGGAAGGAATTTGAGTCCAGTGGTGCATTATCCTTGATTTTCCTGAAGATTTTCCCTCTCTCTCTGTCTCCTAAAATCTCCAGTAGCCACTTCAATTCAGGACCATGCCTGTGACTTTCTCTGCCTTGCTCCAGAGAATGACCCCATTCTCAGGACACCTGGGTGTGTTCCCAGGGAATTTTGCTCATGACCAACAGTGCAAGAGACCCAAATTTACAGCTCTTCATTAAAAACACACTTTTGTTTGCCAGACAAAGAGACTCAACTGCTATAAATATCTGAGAGATGCAGAAAAATAAACCCTGAGTGTGGTCCTTTCCTTTCAGAGTAATTTGGCTGCATGAAAGCACTTAGGCTTTAAGTAAACCACAATTATTTATACCAAAAAACAAGTTGCAAGTTTTTTTTTTTTCTGTATGAAAAAAAAAAGATTCAGCTTAAGAAAGGCTTGAAAAAAATTACCAAGGCTATTTGCTCATTTAAAAAAATTATTTCAAACATCCTTTTTGGTATTTTTGTTGTGAATGTATTCAATTCCCTTCTGGAACTGCTCTCAAGTAAGAGCATTAAGTGATGACAGCCAACCATGGATGTAAGTATGGAATTATCTTATGTAAGCATCAATTAATAATTTTATCTGCACCAGGCATAAGGAAATTCTTTACAAGCATTTCCATGTACTAAACATTTAGTCAGCAGAAATATTCACATTTTACTAATAGAGAAGTGCACACACAGGGAAAAACAGGAGAATTCCCTTTGGTGCTCTCATTTTTTACCTCACTTAGCTGCTTTTCATATCAATATATCAATACTTCCCCCTCAAAAAGCAAGGGCATACTGATAATGCACGGATTTGTTATAATTCTATGCTATTTCTCCAATAAAGCAATTCAAATTGCAGATGACAGAATTCTAAGTCACCCTGCCTGGGAATAGTTTGTAAAGAGCAAATTGAAGTAAAGTTTGAAAATGTCAACAGGTGAAGTGCAAGCAGATAAAGTGTGAAGTAGAAGATTTTACAA
>VZTT01060674.1:66559-83290 GCA_013400855.1 Buphagus erythrorhynchus
AAATTTGAGATGTGGACAGAAAAGGAAGTCAGGAGGCTTTAATATCAAAAAAGTGCCAGCTGACACACTGTCCATAGAAAATGCCAATTTAAAGCTGTTACTTGAACTTCCTTCCTAAACAAACCAACACAAACAAGTTCTAATTTCCTCTCAGGGTGTGTTTGAAATAGCTACAAAAATGTATAGAAGCAAAATGCAAAGGAAACCTGGCAGAATCTCGTTGAAAGCCAAATATCGAGTGCAAAAACTAATACAAATCTGCTTTTTGGGGCTGCAATTATTTCTACATATGCCATTATAAAAACATACTTGGCCTCAATATCAGCTTTCTCCCGCACCGCCTGAGCCATCTGTTCAGTCTCAAAATATTTCTTTTTGCCTTTAGCTAAATCTTTGACTGTCTCCTGCAATTCAGCTTGGATCCTTGTCAGCTGGTCCACACACTGAAAAAAAACATTCAGGAAAGAAAGTATTACTTTTTTTTTGCATCCAAATAATATTATCATCATTGCTTTGCTGCTTTTTATGGCATTTTATAGGGAAGGATGCAGTCTTCAAGTCACTCCTGGTCAATTATTCATGCAGGTCTTTTAAAACGGATCAGAACATAAAACCTTCTCTCTTCCTTTCTTTCTGCTGCTGTTTAAACTGCTATGATAACCCACAAATTAAACATAAAAGTTCTGAAAGCTTTGGATGCAGTAATTAGTTGAAGTCATCGGAATACAACTGGGAAAAATCCAAAGGCAATCTACTGGAAGTGATACCAAAAAAAAAAAGATTAATCTTTTCTTCTTTAAAATTTAAAACATGAGGCAAAAGCTGCCACATAAAACACAACACCACAGGAAGAAAAATGATTATATTCAGCAATTCTTCAGACACCCTGCCAGCTTAAGAAAAACCCCAACCAAGTGGGAAAGGGTCTCTGCTAAGCAGGATCTAGGTAAGGAAACCAATGTGAATCACCAATGTCTAGAATTAAAACTCTCTTTAGAAGAGATTACTAAAGATTTTCTTTTACCCAAACTGGATTAAGCACACAGGAGATTGATAGTCCAGTGGATTTCCATTTAATTACAGACATCACAGGCTGGAGGTGGTCAGTGAAGGCTCCAGCAGCACCCAGGGGTGAGTTCAAGGAAACCAAATTGCCTTTGAGTCCTTCAAACACCACCCCAAAGGTCCCAGCTCTTTTCATACCATGATCACCCCCCTGGCTCCCCTCATTCCAGGTGCCCTGGTGCTGAACACCCCTCCAAAACACCTCAGCTTCTTCAATACATTCATTATTAATGCATGTAACCTCCTTGGGGAGCACTGCAGGGCTAACAAGGCGCTGTAATCCAGCAATGTAACATTAACTTCCTCCTATTCCATTGCTAAAAAAT
This sequence comes from Buphagus erythrorhynchus, assembly GCA_013400855.1. Taxonomy (NCBI): domain Eukaryota; kingdom Metazoa; phylum Chordata; class Aves; order Passeriformes; family Sturnidae; genus Buphagus; species Buphagus erythrorhynchus. The sequence goes on from VZTT01060674.1 coordinate 67,951, forward strand.
AACTCCCAGCCTCCTGGAGAAAACAAACTGGCAGCCAACAGGAATTGCTGGTCTTCTCAGCACACAATCCTGCTCTCCCTGAAGCTGTCAAATTGCTGTAAAGCACAGAAAAATTCACACTAAAGCCACTGTTTGATGTGTGCAGACCAAGAAAGCAATGGGTTCCAGAGGGTGCATTCCCTAGAGGCTGGTTTGGGGAGTGGTGGAAGGCAGAATTTGGATTTTTGAAGACCTCTGTGTGAATCACTGAAATATGAAAGGTAAAAAAATCTGTATATAACAGATGGCTGACAAAGACCTAAAAGCCTGTGAAAAAGACTGGGGTTTTGCAACATCACTGGGGATTTTGATCCCTAAAATCTCCTGCCAGCATCAAAGAATTAAAATATCAAATAACACCAGTTGTTAAAAAGATCATTTGAGAAGAGTTAAATAATCTTGGTTTGCATCCCTGTAGGATAAAAAATTGTCAGGAGACTGGATGCCACTTTAGATGGGTATTCCCATGTAACCTTGCAAGGATTTTGCTGACTGAATTTTAATTTTGATAAGCTTTTGTCTGAATGGAGGTCAGAACAATTATTTCTCTGTCCATTATGTATCTGTTTGGGAATTCAAAGGGAAGGGTGAGAGACTGCACTGTGCAAAACAATAAACTGGTTGTGTAGGAAAATTAATCCCGCCAAGTGGATGATAATTCTATGTTGTAGGAAAAGCATATCACTGTTAGAATACTCTGAACCACAGTGTTGCCCTGATAATTGTAATAACTTGTTCTGCTGATTCAAAAGTGCAGGAATAAAGGAATTTTTGTGACTTTTAAAAGATCCCACTTCTGCTGCTGACTCATAAACACTGAACTGTCACCACTTGCAGAAGAATAAAGTACAATTATTTACCAGTAAGGATGCCATAAAATTGCCACAGCGTTTTTTGGAAAGCTTTACACGAAAATAAAGATTCCACAGGACAATAAAACAGCATTAATGAAGTTAATTTTTCTCTCACAAAACAGACATTGCACATGTTTCAGAAACTGAGAGCTTGCATTACAGGGACATCTATTTAAATTTGTAAACAAGTATTTTACCAAATACTATCAGAGAACACAGAACTAGGTACGTGCTGGGTCTTTCTTGTAATTTTGTAACAAGGACAGCTAAAATGTCTGTTGTTTGGGTTTTGGGTTTTTTTGGTCATTCATGGGACACTTTCCACCATTCCAGGCTTCTCTGAGCCCCATCCAGCCTGGCTTGGACACTTCCAGGGATCCAGGGGCAGCCACAGCTTCTGTGTGCCACCCTCATAAATGACTTTCAAATGCAACAAGCAATTAAATTAATATCCAGCTCACTGGAACTACACTATTTTCTCTGCAGGGATAATTACAGATAATTAAACAGATAATTAAAGCAGCTTTTGGAGCACTTACTTGTGATACTGTTACAGGAGGTGGCTGGACAATCTCCACTATCCATCCTGGAGATTGCTCGAGCCATCCCTTCAGGTTTCAGATGGATCATCCTTTTCTTAAAATCAGAACTTTTTCCAACAAAAACCACTTGCAATTGTCACTGCAAACCCAATGCAATGCAATTTCTACAGCACAGTGTGAGATTTGCTGACACATGTTGGACCAACTGGTATCACATTTTTAGAAAACTCATTTCCAAGCAGCTAAAATTAGGGATAACAGCTCTGAATTTTGGTTCTCCAACAAACTGGATTTGTACATCTGTAAGATGAAGAGTACTTACATATTTTAGAAGTGCCACAATAAAAGATTTCTAAAAACCATTTTTTTCCTCAGTAAGAATGACAATAGTTTAAAAAAGGACTTAGTAAAGCACAAATACCTTCTTCAGCTGCTGCTCCTTAAAGCACCGGACGCTCCTGGCTGGTTCAGAAATTAAGTTTTTATAGTTCTCACAGATATTGAGTCGGGACTGGGCCACCTGCATGGTGCCTTCTAAGAGTGATTTCCAAACTGAGTACATGCTCCTAAAATCATGAAACACAGAGAGGGTGTGGGAAGGAAGAAAGGGAGGTCAGGTGTTCCACTGAAAAGTCAGATTTATAGAATCTCCTAAACTGGAAGGATCCTCCACAAGGATCACAATCCAGCTCCTGGGCTAGTTTATGTGAGAGCAGCACACATTTTTCCAATGGCTGCTTTTAAAACTAAATCTAAAGCAAAACCCTTTAGACTGAACTAGCAAGTATCTCCACTTTTAACAAAACTTTTAATGGAAGTTGTACCAAAAATAAAGATTTTCCCGCCTGTTCCTGTCTTGTGATTCAACCTCTTGCCGAACATTTTGGGTTCAGCACTTGGTGATGGGTAGGGAAGTGTTTGGAGAAGATCTCTGGCACTGTGGGATCTCATGGCATGGAAGGGGCTGGGTGTTATGGGAGTGTTTTATGAACACTTGAGACTGGTAATTCAGTTTCTTTCTGAACACACAACCATGTAAGGGTGCTGAAAGTCTCAAACACAAATCTGTCAATTTCTTCCTGTTTGAAATAAAACTTGTCAGAACACAAAGATGACATTAAAACAAAGCATCTGAAAGCTTATTCCAAATATTTAGGAGGTGCTGTTCAAAGGCCTTCAGCAACTGAGTTATTTCTGATTTCATGTTTTATCCACCTCTCATGTTAATGAAATCAAGTTTTGTAAACAACCATCTCTTGCTTTGCCTCCTCCCTGCTGTCAGATTTGATCTTCACCAAGAACAGCCACATATAATGAAATCTCTTCCTGTATTTTCCTATGAAATAATCCACACACTTATCCCTCTAACCTTTAAGTTATTTACTAAAATCTATATTCAGATACAAGCATTAATGCCCAAACAGATGCAAATTACAGTTGTTGTGCTGTCAAGCTGTTTTGTTTCTCCCATCTTCCTAAATATTCAAGTCATAAACATCTATTTAACACTAATCCCAGGAAAACAAAGCTTCTTTTTTAACTGGCAATGCTCTACTACAAAGGAAAAAGAAAAATTAACTGCAGAAAAGCAGTGATTCATTGTTAAGTAAAATAATGAGACATATTGAAATGATAAATACAGCAATTTTGAGATATCCAACTAGTAAATTACCTATAATCACTTCGTTCCTCAGCTCTTATCCCAAGCCAGTCCTTCTTTAAGTATTGGCTAGCCAGCTTCTGAATGCTCTGTTAACAGAAGAGAAAAAATAAAAGTTTTTTTTTAAAAAAAGGTAGTCAAAATACTATTTCTGCTCTTATGTCAGACAAAGGAAAACCCAAAGAAGCAAACAATCTACAGCTCCAGCAAATGTACAATGGCAGACTCAGAGGTAGGAACGCTGGAAGGGAAAGGGCTGAGCTTGTCCCAGCTGTGAGAACCCCAATTTGTATTTCTCTGGATCAGGACAGGGGCTCCCAAAATCCAGGAAACTTTTGCTCATTTATGAGCCCACCCTGACATGCCCAGCTAGGATCATCCAAGGCTGCAGGAGCTCTGCTCTGCTCCATTACTCAGAGGATTACACCAGACAAGAGATTGACAAACGCAGCTCATCTTTAATTATTAATGTTAATTGCACCCTTCAGTCCCTGCGCTTCATTTTGCATGGCCTCAGGAAATCAATAACAACATTTTCATATTCAAGGTCAGCAAGCAGCAGGGTTTCATTTATAACCACACAGGGAAGGGGAGCTGCTGCCACACTGGCCCCTCCTCTGGCTGCTGATCCCATTTTCCTCAATAGATCACTTTGGAATTGGGTCCCATCAATGGGAAAACACGATGCACACTGTGGAAACCATGGAGCTGGAGGTGAGTCTGTGAACACTGAGCAGCATTCCTGGGCTTGGGCTCCTGCTGGGGAACCACAATCCCATGGAATGCTCCAGGCTGGGACAGAGGGCTGGGAAAGGATCTGGGGGGGCCTCAGGGCAAGTTAAGTTGAATTAGAGAAAATTCCTTTCCCATAAGGAAAGGGACAGCACAACTGCCCAGAACAGTGGTGAGTCCCCATCCCTGAGGGATTGAAGAGCCTGTGGATGTGGCATTTGGGGACATGGCTTGGTGGTGGGACAACAGCTGGACTTGAAGACCTTGAATATCCTTTCCAACCTAAACCATCCTTGTGACTCTTCCAAAGGATCATTACCACAGAAACACCCCCCAGCTTTTAGTCTACACAGCCAGGAAGTGGAGACCTGGGTGAAAATTCCCTTTCCAGCTAAGAATCAATCCTCCAGAAGTATTTTGGAAGAGCAATCCTGAGGAAGAGCCTGTGGTGAGACATCTTTGCCTCTGATCCACTCGAAGAGAGGCACAGCCTACTTTACACTTTCCATACCATGTTTAGGATGCAACAACCTTTTAATTACTCCTAGAAAAAATAGCAGAAGTAGCTCAAACAGCACAAGATTTTATTCATGTCTCACAACCCACACAGTAGTAAAAATGTATCACCAAGCTATGATTTCATCAATGTGTTCACACAGAGAAATTAAATGTTGCTAATAGATCATTAGTAGCAAAGTCATGCCCCCTCATATTTTTAAAACAATGCAAATTCCATTAGGTAGCTGTTAAAAAATCCCAGAGAAAAGGAAATATAACATTTCCTTTAACCCTTGCAGAGCAATTTGTGATGGGATTTGGAGCTTTATGAGATACCTCCACGTGGTGCCAATTCCATGTTTCCACCCCTTTTTGCTCAGACTCCACCACAAGATCTGCCTCAAGATGCTGCACAAACACTCACAAACAGGAAAAAAAAAAAGCTCACTGGCAGCTGAGGACAAGCTCTGCCAAAATTAAGACGCAAAAAAAGTCACAAGAGGGATAAATAAAGCTATTTTTGCCCACAGAAATCCTATCACTGATGTCAGCAAATAAACCATAAACCCAGTGGGATTAACCATTTATTGCCAAACTGAACAAGCTCAGCAACAAAACCACTCAAAAACTGAAGAGAATAGGGAGGATAAAAGAATCATGGAATCTCCTGAGCTGGAAGGGACCCACAGGATCACAAAGTCCAACTCCTGGCCCTGCACAGTCCAAAAATCCCACCCTGTACATCCCTGAAAGCGTTGTCCAAACACTCCTGGAGCTCTGGTGTCCATGAAAAAGTCAGCACAATTTCACATACACTCAGATTTGTATTTCCCACAGCTCCAGCTCCTACTTGATGTTCCCTATCACCAGACCTCACCTCAAGACTATTTATTGGTATTTTCTAATAAAGCCAGTTGTGAATGGTATTGGGAAGGAAAAAAATTTAAAATATTTGCTATAATACATACAAAAGGAATCACCACTGGAAAAGGAAAGAGAGAGATGACCCAAATTAAAAGATCTTCGTTAGAAGACTTTTAAAAAGTCATATTAACAATACTTTCCAAAGCAGTCGTAAGGTTTTTATCTGCAATAATAATTGAGAGGTGCTGATGACAGCAGATGCCCAAAAAGCCATTACTGATAGCAGAAAGCATGACAGATACAGCTGATGCAACACTGAGATTTGGAACTATCAAGCAGGCAAACTCAGTGCTGCTTTTCATTTAGGTGGTTTCAATAGCTTGCATCATTGTGATCACTTCTCTTTATCACAGCAGCTTTCTGACATGATTTTTTTTTCATTATTTTGTTTGCTAAGTCCTCTTCTGGCAGGCAAACACTCCACAACAGAGAGGCTTTAGTATCTCTACTTGGCCTCTTCTCTGGGAAAAGCAAGGTTACTCCCAATTAAACTGACTTCATGGAAGTGTGGAAGCCACTTTTACTAATCAACAGCTGCAAATTAACACTCTCCATTAGCAGCAAGAAAAAGTCCCAGTTTTATTATGCAACAATTCTTATTATCAGATCCATCCACTGCTTATGTGCAAGAAAGCTTTGCTTTATTTTACTTTTAAATGGGAAAAAAAGTGTTGGGAATGTTGTACTACTGTCATTATTGTGAGGTGCAGGCACCATGGAAAATTCTGTTTTATTTCAGTACTGCTGGTTCTTCCAAAATAAATTTGACAGCTACACTAAGACTCTCCTGCCACTGTAAAAACAGCCTTTGGACTGATACCAGATATTTTCAAACCCATATTTTTAGCTGGAAGACAGCAAGACTGTATGGGCCATTCACTGATTATCCTTGTGGGTCCCTTCCAGCTCAGAATATTCTGTGAAATGAATGAAGTAATCTGTGAGGACTGGCTGAGGATGAAGGGAAATCGTCAACACAGAGACTCCTCCAAAAAAATAAAGGACAAAAAAACCCCACATGACCAAAATGCAAAATGTCTACATTCTGAAGAATGGTTCTACTATAAAAATGAAGAAATGAGATGTGTCCAAAACAAGAAATTTCAGGCACTTCCCCGATGCCCTCGGCTTTTTTTCTCAAAAGTGAGATTTGACACAGCTTCAGCAAGCTCAGGGAGCCTGACTGCTCAAACACAGCTACCTAGGGCCAAAAATTCAGGAGGTAGCTTTATCAGTCACACAGATGTTTGCCTCACAAGCTTCAAGAGTAACTTGGAAGATATTTTACACCCTTGCCAATCTCTTGGAAACATTTGGACTGGGAGAAGGGAGCAGAAAATCAAACATAGCCTGTGAGGTGAGAACTCTGGCTCTTGAATACAGCAGAACCATTCAGTATCAGCACTCAAGTCTGGGACAGTCATTACAGTGATATTTCAAGTGATATTTTATTTACCAGAGCAAGATCCAATAATGGTTTAATGGGAATGAAGGGACCCAGGCAGGGATTCCAGGCAGGATGTGACGTGGCTCCATTTGCATCACAAGCTGTCAACACAAGCTCTGTCAGACACAATTATTGTGCTGGGAGCTCACAAAGGGCCTTAGGCAGCAGCACAAATGAAAATGAAAACAATCCCTGGAACAGGCAGCACATGGACTTCTCCAGAACATCCTGGTGCTTTCCAAAAGGTGCCCTGGCTGTTGATCTGTACTGCCTTTAACATGGCTAAGTGAGAGACAAAAGAGGTTTCTCTGTGCCTGCAGCATCAACTGCAAAATTCCCTGGAAACATTAAGAAAGGCTGTTTATCTACAGTGAAGCTGCATCCCTACCCATGTTATCCCATCTCCTTCCTCAAGATGGGATATTCCTTCCTACTATCAGATGACTCCAATTCCAGAAAATATGGGCATTCATTCATTCATTTACAATTTTGTTCCAAGCTGCATCATTTCTCTTTTTATTTTCAGATATTTGAAGCATGACAAGAAAGCAAAGAAAACAAAGTGGGAAGCTAAAAAATTCATGTACAGAAGTTAAATATCACCTCAGGCACTCCTGCAATCAGATTTAGCAAAGGAAACGTCAAAGCTCTTCTCATTCAATTTGTTCATTTGTTAGAACTGTTGCTTCATTTGCAGCATCTTAATTCTCTCCAAAACAACCTGAATGAGATATAATTTAACTTTTCCTCTCTGAGCCCTCCTTTAAAAAAAACCCTGGCACTAAGTTTGTCCCTTTTTCCAAAGGTTTCGCAGTTTTCAAAGACAACACTCACAGTGCTAAGACAGGAAATGATCAGAGGATAAATCCACTGCAGCCAAGCTGACTAGACCTAGAGCCAATTTCAGATTTATTCACCAAAATATCCTCTAACCTATTATATCCCTGACCTTTCATCATGCTGGGATCCATAGCTAACCTAGGGATTCATATTCTGTATTACTTGGCACAAAACCACCGTTGCAAGTTTCTTTCTCTGCCTTATTATGAGTTTCCCTTATTATGAACACCCTGACAGATTTTAAGTAATAAAACCATACTAAGTTTCCAACTGCTTCTTGTCTGAATTCTCCTGTCTTTGGCTTCCAAATATTAGGATTTCAGGTATCAAGAAAAATTAATTGGAATCTCCATAATGTGGCACCGTGGCTAATCACAGATACTTCCAACTCTGAGCAGGTTACAAACCAGAATAAATCCAGTTACACCAACCAAGCTCAGTATTCATGTGGAGAAATTATTTTCCCTTTCTAAATTACATATTTTAAATTGCTACACTAATGACATGTTGCTATTTGGAAACATTCCAGGTTATTTTTAAGGCCTTTTGCTAAATGACTCCTTTAAAAATGTCTGTGCTGATGTTCTTACTGCACCATCCAGTATTTATCCAGTGAGTGTCTTTCAGGCAGCCTGAAGTTTAGGGACTGTCTTCTCACAATTTTTAGCTCTACAACCACTGAGGAATTACAATAATCCAAGCAAACAAAAATCCCCCAGCTTTCCAGGCACCAAGTAAAGAAGACTGAGTAAAATTCCACCCATCTTTGAGCATGAAAGTTGAAAAATGGCAGAAGACTGATCTTTTATTTTTCAAAACACAAGGAGCTCCTGTTTAAACCATCTAAAATTATTCTTTCTTAGACTTGAAATAACTTTTCCTAAATTGTGAAGCTGCTCTACATAAACTCAGAGTTCTTTTTCAGAGCTGGTTTTCTTTAAGTCCCTATGAAACTGTTAGAAAACCTTAGGAAGGGGCAGAGCCTCAGTTGTATTACAAGATATCAGGAGGTTTCCACCACATCACTTCTCCCTGGAGCCAAATACATATTAGCAGCTCTGGAGAAGAAGTTTTTTTGTCTTTTGGTTCAAAAGGCTGTGCCTCCTGAGCAATCCCACTCCTAATAGATAAACCAAAGTCCTGGATTGCATTTCAGATGGGGAACCACTGCTTTACACAGCTCCTTATAAAACAGATTTCTTTTCCACCCTACTGCACTAGACAATGTCACTTTTGGCTGAGTTAATTTTTAACTTTCAGGTAAACTTTTAACAACTTTGTACCTTAATCTTTAGACAGATTTTCTAAACCTTAAAATAGGGAAATTCATGAGGTTCCACAAGGCCCAGTGCAAGGTCCTGCACATGGGTCAGGGCAATGACAGGACACAAACAATGGCTTCTCACTGCCAGAGGGCAGGGTTAGATGGGATAGTGGGAAGGAATTCCTCCCTGGGAAGGTGGGCAGGCCCTGGCACAGGGTGCTCAGAGAAGCTGTGGCTGCCCCTGGATCCCTGAAGAGTCCAAGGCCAGGCTGGACAACCTGGGATAGTAGAAGGTGTCCCTGCCCATGGCAGGGGGTTGGAATGAGGTGATTTTCAAGATCCCTTCCTGAAATTAAAAGACTGAATTGAGTGAAATCATAGAGAACTACCTGTTTTCCTCCATGTACAGGTCTGATTGCCAGCATTAATTCCAAGTAAAGTTTCTCAGGACACAAATACAAACACCACCCAAATCCCACCAAATGATGACAAACCAGCACTTCTGCCATTCCCTGCAGAGGAAACCACCTGCACACGGGCTGGGCCCCCCAGCCTGCCCTGCTCGGGGACACCAATGCCACATCCGTCCTCTGTCCCACACCGCAGCAGAAGCAGGACATGGGGGACATGGCTGTCACCTCCTCACCACCATTCCCTGCTGGCTTCAGGGATCCCAGCCAGAAGCATCCCTTTGATATGAGTCTGGAGGAACTCCTGTGGGGTTTTAACCAGTGCTGCTGTCAGGTACAGGGGTTTTTCTTCTCTGTTTCAACTGCTAAGAAATATCACTTTCAACAAGCACCAAACTGACACTAAGGACTCCTGGAATGCTGATAAGCCCTTTTCTCCCACCCAAATGGAAGCTCTGTGCTGCTGGACAGAAAGACAGACAACAGGATCATGATGTGGAGCCTAGGGAAAAAGCAAAGGCACAGTTAGGACTACAAAAGAAGTGTAGCTTCTCAAATTCTCACCTTCCCCATAATTACCTCCACGAGTTCTGTTTTGCTGAGTGAGACCAAAACCAGGTACTTTCCAGTTTTGTAACATGTGAGGAGTGTAGCAATAATTCCCAAATTTCCCGTAATTCAGATCTTGGGTGGCTGATGAAGGATGGCAATAACCTCACCTTCCACTACATTTTTTAACTGGATAACACTGTGCAGCCAATGCTCTACTAAACAGAAGGACCAGGATAGGATCTCCTAAGCAAAGTCTCAACTGTGGCTTAAAAGTCTGTATTAACCAGCTCACTTGCCTCATGGAATCAGTTCAAAATGTTTGAACTAGCTCAAAAAGCAGGGGAGCACTGGAAGAGCTACAAAGGGAAAGTCAGTGTAAACCAGGAATGGTGAGTGACCTCTCTGTCATGCTTCAAATAGCCACAAAAAGTTGTATTTAAGACCAACAAGTCGTGGCTGCAACATTGTGGGTTCTCTCATCCATGTAGGACTTGGCACTGAACATAATTAAGGTGACCATAATTAATAAACCACAGAATGTGTAGGGTTTTTTTAAAATAATGCCATGCAGGAGGATTCAATTTTTAAGGATTTACTATTTTGAAAGAAACCTTTCTGAATTTGTTTCATTCTCCACAGTCCTGCCACTGAAGCTGCCCTGTGTTATTCTCCAGCAGGTCAGCATTTCTTATTCTGTGGGAACTTCTTAATTAAAGGTTCACATGATTACAAAGCACTGATACAGCTCCTGCTCTATGGAGCACAAAGCTGGTTTTTTTCCCGCCCTAAAACAGCTGGCAGATAACTCTGAAATTGGCTGGGCTTCACGTAGTATTTATTGATCAGTTTCTAACAGTGGAAATGTTACTGCTCTGGAGTTTACCATGTTGAAGTTTTAAAATTAATTTTGAATTTGGTAATTAGCTTCTGAGCTTGGTCTATCTTTAGAATATGGAACCTGCAATTAAGTCAGGTTTTGGCATAAATTTAATTGTGTAGATCATAAAAATAAAAATCAGCCTGAAAACACAATGCCATATTTTTAAGGGGTTTGGTACATTTTGTCTGTCTGGCAAAGTTTACATGAACAAATTTTGTTCTGAAATCATCACCGCTATTCAAAATCCACTACTCACTAATTAAATAACTTTTAAATTCATTTTTCTTGTCAGTTCTGTTCAACACTAACCCCTAAAGGTCTACTTTAAGCCCTGCTGAAATCAACCCCTCTAATAGATTATAATAAAAACTGTGCACAGGCAGTCAGTTTCTACAGCTTTATAAACTTACATAGTTTGAGACTAATTAGCAAAGCCCCTTTCCCTCAAGTTCCTCAGGGGACACATATTGGCATGGAAAAGAAATTCTGGGATGCTGCAGTGACACATTCCAAGTGTCACTGGTCCCACCACAGCACCACAAGCCCCACAGCCACCACCAAAGATTTCAACTATTCTGTTTTCTCCAAGAAACTTGTCCTTGATGCCAGTGAGCTTTAAGATCCCTTCCAACCCAACCCATTCCACGATTTTATGAGCAAAGGTTTGCCACTGCTCACCTAGTTATGCTCAGATAGTAAAATAATTAAATGCAGCACAAACACTATAAGAGCCAAGGAATTTAATCCCTCACCTGACAGTCTGGGTTTGTTCTGAACCTCTAAATCTGCACTAAAAGTACAGTTACAAATGTCAAGGGTGGAAGACAAAGAGACCTAAATTTCTAAAAAAACAAATGAAGATGATTCACCTTGGCTGGACAGCTCTTCCAGCTGAACAAACAACCCAAGTGCTCCCTGGAAATCAGAGAGACAAGTGTGCATGCTTCCATCCGCCAAGGAATTTTGGCATCCCGATTCAGTTATGGAAAACAAAGGTTTGGACTTCCTAAATGTAACAGCTGGATTGATCAGGCAGCTTGAAAAGGAGAAAAGTAAGAACACAGTTGTACCTAACAAAATTTTCAGCATTCTAAGTCAGCAGACACCAAAGCCATGCTACTCTTCTGGTTAGTAAAGTTTGAGACTTCATGCAGGAAAAGGGACTGGAGAACTCATCATCTCAGTGGAGGAAAAGAAGAATAAATATTTTATTTGTTCCTAGGTGAGGGGAATTCCAGCTAAGTGGTTTTTAGGAAGAAAACACATTTATAGAAGAATATAAAAATGGTGGGATTGTGTCCTGCAGGGAAATACAGAAGAAAGTGGGAACCTCAAAAAATTTCAGCAGATGTGTGGCCAAGGACAGGTTTTTTCCAGCAATTTGAGGCTGTTCCCTCTCCTCCTGTCCCTGTTCCCTGGGAGCAGAGACCGATCCTCCCTGACTGTCCCCTCCTGTCAGGGAGTTGTGCAGAGCCAGAAGGTCCCCCTGAGCCTCCTTTTCTCCAGGCTGAGCCCCTTACCCAGGTTTTTTTTTTTTTGGAAAGAAGCCATTAAAACAAATCCATTTTAGATCCTTGAAAATCCTAGAACTCTTTGAGGGCATTTTTTCCCCACAGGAAAAAGCAAATAATGCCCACAGTAGCAGGGCAGCCACACCAAGGTTGCCATGAGAAGATCCCAGTTGAATGTAGAATAGCAGAACTACCTTTAATTATTAAACTGGGTCTAAAGGAGATCACTGACACCAACATTCCCAAGCAAGGGGGGCTCCAAAGCTGACATCCAGCTTTCCACAAGCAGCAGTGATTCCCAGGGATTGCAGCCTTTTTAATTCCCTTCATTTACTACAGAAAATTTCCCACCTTTCCAAGACTCCACATTAACCCTGAAGCAGGAATTTAACAACAATATTACCTAGTGCACAGCACATTCCTTAACACCTCATATATCCTACAGGACACAGAATGTGACATCCTCATTCCTTTAGCTAAACCTTTGAAGTACTGCCTTATATTTCCAGGGATTTGCCATGGTTTTGTTTTGTCCTTTAGAAATCAAACAGCAGCAGAGATTGAAAGCAAAATTTAAGGCTGTAGAACACAGTCATGCAAACAATACAAAACTTTAGGTAATATTTTAGCCATCTTAAAGGGTCTTTAATAGCATTTTACAGGGTAAATTTGCTATTTCACAGTACAGTAGTACTTTAAATGAAGGATATTATTTTTTAGGGAAAAAAAACCCTCTATTTTCAACAGGACAGAAAAGCTGGCAGCAAAAACGCAAAGATGTTAAAGGCTGTGCTCATGTTCAAACATCTGTAGAAAAAAAGAAACCCTTCCACAACTCAGGATACAGGTGCCAAAGCACTCACTAAGGGGAAAAACAGTCTATTAGAAGGCAATTTTTCTCTGAAGTCAGAAGGCAAGCCAACTCTACAAGAGCTGCCAAGAACATCAGAATCCAACTCAGTTTGACTTTGTTCACATGAAAAAAAAAAGAACAAAAAGAAAAAAGGAAAAGAAATTTCTTCCTGCTCATTTAACAAAGAATTTAAGAGGAACAGTTCAGAAAAACAAAAAATCACCAAGCCAATCTCTGCTCAGAAAACACAGACAGAGAAGGAAAGCTTGTCTTAGGGAGCTTAAAACAGGGATTAATTCAGGCTCAACGTTAGCTAAGTACAGGTCCACGTGGAGGAAGTTTTGATGCAGAGATTTCTACATCTATTTCACACGTGAAACTCCTGGGTTTGGTGTTATCAGACGAACAGAACGAGTGAGAAAAGCCAGTGCCCGGCGCCGGGGGAAAGGAACCATCTGGTCTGCACCGCGCCGACACAATAGGGAAGGGTTGAGTTTGGCAGCTCGGCATTGGGAAGCATATGGTACATTTCCTCTGAAATGGGCATTTTCTGGCTTCCCCCACTTTGTGTCAGAAGCCTCCCAGCCCGTGTGGGGTTTGTGGGAAGCTTTGTCGTGCTCAAAATGAAGGCAAGTGGTGTGGGGTTGTTCTGGAGGAGGGCAACTGGGGAGGTGAAGCACAAGAATCCCTGCCGTCTCTTCAGATCTTCATATTTTCCTGCTTTCTGAATGGATTGTGGGCTAATTTCTCATCAGAGACATGCAATGTCCTCTTATTCTATTTTCAAAATTGGAAAATTCCCAAACCACTTCCAGGGCAGGTCCCCCCCCAAAAAAGGGGGAGAGAAAAAAAAAAGGGAAGACTGAAGTCCTAGCAAACTAAGATCATTTGGACCAATTTCCTTGGGTTCTTATCCTTAGAAAAGCAAAGGTTCAAATCCTATCAAATTAAGATTATTTGGACCAAATTTCTCTGGGTTCTTATTTACTGATAGTTACGAGAGAAGCTCTTGAGCCACAAGTTTGCTTATGTATTAATAAAATAAACCAGAGAAGCCTGAAATTCAAAGTCTATGCTGGTAACAAATATACATTGACATAAAATTAGCCAAGTACAGGACTGAAATGAGTTCCTTGGAAACAGGTTTGTACTTCACACACAAGTGTTAAGAGACAATACCTCAGGTGGTTTTGTCCAGCTTGTTTAGAACAAGGTTTTGCTATGATGATAAATGGAAATTCTCCATTACAGCTCAGATCAGCAAATTAAATGAGAGAAATGCAGACTGCAGTAGATTTTTCTGCTCTGGCTTCTGGGAGTACCAGTGCCCTGGGTATGGTCAGCACTCTGTAACATCAGGCCAGGCAGAAGGACAGAGACCAAAACCTCCCAAAATCAAATATAGCAACAACAACTCAAATTTGAGGCAAAAAATTACATGCAAAGATTAACATACTGCAAAAGAAGCGAGCCCAGGAGGGAATGAGACCACGTCAGTCCCCACCATACTGACCTCAGCACATCAGCATCTTAATTTAATCCAAGATTACAGAGCAGTTACATGAAGTTGCACTATTTCACCCTGCAGTACATCGAGTATAAGGCATCCAAAGTCCAAGCCCTGATGAGTACTGAGAATTCATATTTTGTATCAAGCAGCAACTTACAGAAATCAGTAGATATTATTTTTAATCCTCAGATCTAAAAAAATACAAGGGGGGAAAAAAATCCACAACTTCTACAGGTAAGTATTAGCAACTACAAGGTTATTCCAACAAGAATAGCCCTGTCGAAGAAAACCACAACTTATTCCTATTAAAAATGAAGCAGATGATCTGGAGGGAAGGGGGAAACTGCAGATTCCAGCCCTTAGAGTAGAAATAGCATTATCCAAAGGGTTCTATTAAGCACACTCACAGGGTGAGCAAGGAGAAATAAAGTGGGAAGCTTGAAAGTTTTTAGGAGAAAACAATGACATTTAACACTCATATTGCAAGAGATGCTGTGTAATGAAGCTCCTCCAAAGTGAAGATGAGCTTGATGGCAAAAAGGGAACACACAGAATAATGTAGAGAAAAATTAATCCACACTGTAATTCAGGAAACTGTGCCACTCTTCAGACTTGAATTCAAAGCAATATGAAAGAAAATACAGGTCTGAATCCTGGATTTACAGGGTTTGCAAACCCTGGACTGTTTCCTTACAACAATGGGAATAAGTCAAAAACCCCCAAAAAACTATTGAATCTGGTCATCAAAAATATCTCCCAGTTTCTATATGTACATATTTATTATATTTAAATATATATCGATATATATATTTATATATCTAAAG
>VZTT01060675.1:2900-12981 GCA_013400855.1 Buphagus erythrorhynchus
GATACATTGCATTTAATTTTTGTTAATGCTTCTTGCAAGTTAGCAGAAAACTATTTCAGACTTTTTGTTAATCTCAGTGGATCTCAGGATCTGAGACAAAGAAACTTACGCCCTTCAAAGCTGTGCTATTTTAGGATAGTATTTTGAAAACAAACAAACAAAAAAACAAACACAAAAAACCAACCTCCAAAAATTTGATGGCTATTACTGCACCCTTATACAGAAGATCCTGTCAGATAGCTGAAGCGTTTCATGAGGTCACTCAACTCACTAACTGATTTTAAGGCAACTTCATAGAATTGTCTGGCTTCGCGTAACACTTTAATATCAATGAACACAGAAGACATTCTAAAA
Source organism: Buphagus erythrorhynchus (assembly GCA_013400855.1). NCBI lineage: Eukaryota > Metazoa > Chordata > Aves > Passeriformes > Sturnidae > Buphagus > Buphagus erythrorhynchus. The sequence goes on from VZTT01060675.1 coordinate 3,255, forward strand.
ATAATCAGAGGCTTAAGCCTTTCAGTCTAAAATTTCACTAAATTCCTCCCTTCCCATTCTAAAGAATCTTTAAGGGCACTCAGGACGACCAAGTTGTTACTCATAAGCCACATATAAGTCTCAGGCTGCCAAAGCAGCTTGCAATGCTGATTGGCAGCAAGCAAGACTGTGATGGACAATCAAAACCTCTGGTTATGAGAAAGCAGTAAATGAATGGAAGGAGCAACCGAAGCAAACACAGCCATCCATGATGGCAAATGCTTAGCACTAGCTATTTCTGAAGAATTCCCAATCTTACTGCTTGAAGGGTTTACAGTTCTACATTTAGAAGTGTAAAGATGTCACCTTTCAATCCTGACATTTGTCTTACCATGAGGCTGTGTCAAAAGCAGCTCAGGTGACAGGTAGTCTGGGNGGTAGTCTGGGGTCCCCAGGATGCGTTCACCTTCTACGGGGGCAGCTCCTCTTCGAACACTCTTTGGAGTCCTGTATGGTGTGCCAGCATCCCCTCGAAGAGGGGTCTGAAAAGATGGGACAAGGATTTCAGATGCCAAACAAAACCAGCCCACAAACACCCATCTCCAGGTTTAGCCATGGATGTATAATTGATACTTAAGTTAAAGTCAAGAACGAGTCACAAAACATTCCCTGAAAAGCATGTGTGAAATGTGCTTGCACTGCTTTATCTCAACAGTCTTGAAACATAAAGGTGCCTACTCTTTGAGAAACTTTTCCCTAAGTTCTTCCTTCAGTGTCACATCCAGCAGCTATCACTGTTTACATCAATCTTTGTAATAGGCAAGTAACTGGCACTTGACAGAATACATTACACCATCACTTTTACCAGGATGAAAGAAAAGAAAGTAGCAGGTACAATGGCAGTTACCTGCAGCTGAACAGCATTCACAGACTGTCTTGGGAAATGCAGGACAACAAAAAAAACCCAAAAAAACAAAGACTTCCCATTACATTAGGAAACCTGTAACTGCTCACAGAAAATACAACACTGCACTAGGAGCACAATAAAAAAAGCAAATTAAAAAAAAATAGCACAGGCTTTTTTAAATCAGTTCACTGTAATAGCATAGATTTCTCAGAGATGGAGAGTCAATGCATGTTGAACCAAAGGCAAACCAGTGAACATAAAGCTACTGCTAAATTCTTACAGAAATTATAATTTTGGCTACACAAGTGCAGCAGGTGAAATCCTGTCAGCAAAGGTCATTTTCACAGACTACTTCGAACTACTTGAGTTTTCCCTAAATTTAACAGTGAAATAATTTCAGGTCCCTAATGTCCAATGCGTGCACGAAGTTTCTATCTGCCTCCTTACCTACCTGATAGATCTGATATGCTCTTCCTTTCTGTAATGGAGTGATAGCTGTTGGGTAAGAGCCACTGCAAGCAGGTGAAAGATCCATTATATCTAAGGAAGTCATGCTGCATGGCTCAGATACATTGGATACATTGATTGGACTATAATAACTCCGAAAAACAACAGCATTTTTTTTGAAGAGACTCAGTGCTTCCATCATCTTTTCTGAAGGAGAAGATACTGTGTCAAGGTAAGTTTCTTCCATGTGTTTCTGGTCATTATCACTTTTCTGATGTAATGGCTTGCAGTCCTGGACTGTATGAGCCTCCTCTCCATTCTGTGAGGCATCTTGGGACTCTGGTGATGTTATTAGCACACCTTCAGGCTTTGGTTCCTCAAAGGAGAGGTCTTTAACACTTCTGTCCAAATCTAAAAGCTGTTTTTCTAGATGGCTTTCTGGAACAGACACTTCAGGAATTAAGTCAGAATCTGCACTGAAGACATCTAAAGGTTTTTCATCATCAGTGCATAAAAAACTTGAGTTCATGTACTCCTTTTCATCATCCTTTCCGCAGTCTGCATCCAGATCGCACATAAGATTTTTAGCTACAGTTGGAGTAAGTGATCTTTCTACTTTTTCCTGGTTACTAATAAAACTCTTTATTTCTTCCTTGCTTTTGCAGGTGTCACATAGGCATCCAACATTACAAAGCATTAAGGATTGAATTTCTGTTGTCAAACCTGTCCCTTTGTTTGCTGGAAATTCTGAGATCTGACAGCCACGTTTATATTCTGCATTGCTTTTTTTAACATAGTTAAGTTCCTGACAAGGACTAGTGTCAACTGATTCAAAGCTTCTTTTTACACCGGGCTTTTCAAACATGTCTTTCTCTTTGACAGGCTCATTCTGCATTGAAAGTGACTGTCGTAGTCTGGAAGTCTCTGGTGTTTCATAAGTCATGTCTCTTTTATTTACCAAGACTTTTTCTTTCCAAATCTTATTTTCAGAAATACACTTTCTTACTACGCCTTTCACATCCAGAGTGCTCACAGGAGTATCGGTTATATCCAAACGTTCACTTCCCAGCTTCTGCCTACTGCCAGAATCATTGCTGGCAATGGGAGAAATGGCAGACTCGAGTTCTTTTCTCTTTAAAACTTCAATACCTTTGCTATTTGGCAACAAAACATTTGAAAGGACATCTGACCCACTGTTACTGGTATTGCGTGTTGTAGAACGAGGCTCATCTTCACCTTGCTGCAAAAAAGCACATTAAGTTTTGACTATCAAGAAAAATGTGATTACAGCATTGTAGAAATGTTTAATTTGAAATACTTTATTACAACCTCCATAATGAAATGCAGATTTGCAAGCATTACTCATTCTATTACTAGTAAAAAGCCATACTTTAAAATACAAAAAAAGTCAAAACTAAATTTAAAGATAACNTACTAAAACCAAGGCCTAAGAAACAGATAGATACAGAATAATAAATTGTTTTAAATGTAAGTTGTTCTGTATGCTCTAAAGAGGAATCATGGCAAGGAACTACATAGCACAGCAGCATTTTCTTTTAGGTTTGTGTTTGTGCATAATTTCACTAACACATTAAAATAGGATAAAATATTANGGATGAAAAAATAGAGCAATTGAAGCTGTGTTTGTGATTTTATTTTAAGAAGTTAAGCTATAGAAGTTTTCAGTTTCCAAGAAAGTCCAAAGGAAAGAACTCCATCATAGTACCCTGTGGTACATTACACTTCGGAGATGATAAAAGGAAAATCTGGTATTACTAATGTTTTGATAACACAATACTAAAACCAAGGCCTAAGAAACAGANTATTGTTTTCCCAAGTTCTTTCTTTTAAAGAAATTATTTTTCCAGCAATGCTGAGCAAATAAAGCTATAGGGATACGGTCTGCTTCCAAAAAGCCACTGCTCCCAGCAGTGCCCACCTTGTGCAGGACAGGGCTAAACCAGTGATGGTCAGTGAAGCCTTCTCTTTTCTTTTGCTGCAGGCTCAATAGCATTTGCTTCTCCTGTTATATTGCACAGGACTAATAGTTGTTTGAAGAAAAAGGTTATATTGGCTACTTAACACAAATTACAACCCCTGCTCCTTCTACTGTAGGAAAGTTTCTCAACACATGAAATAACAGGCAAGTAAGTAATGAGAAGACGTTTGCAACACCACATATACAAGTACAAACGAATTCTAATTTAGAGCGGGAAGATGAAACAGTTCTGACCTCCACATCTTTCCCCAGCCTGGGGCTGCTCTGGTTTTCTGATTCCACACTGCACATGTGTGTGTGAGACTGACTACTGGCACTGGAGGAACCAAACCTGTTTCTTGACTGAAGCAGAGTAGGAGTTAAACTCCTCGCTGGCATCACAGGTGTTAATTGAGAATTATCCATATCTTAAGAGAAAAAAAAAATTCATATGTTGATACAAATAGGCAACATATAGTGACTGCCTTCACACTACATTAAACTTTCACATCATAGGAAGCTAAGGAAAGCTAAGTGTGACAACAATTTATCTTGTCATCTTCCCTGCATAGTCAATTCACAGATTTTTTGAATTAGGAACTTGCCAAGAATGTAAAAGCAGTACATTAGCAGCATAGTTGCCTTCTTACTCTTTTCTGGGTAGAAATGATAAAGCAGCAAGATAAGACAATTTAAATGAAAACATACAATGCTGTATATAGCAATTTTCAGTGAAAGTATGTCAAGAACTGACACTATTTCCATAAAATGTTAAAGGGTGATTTTGAATTCTGGGTTCATGATTTGAAAAAACCCAATCAAACAAAACCACTTTAGAAGATAACATAAGCAGTGTAGGTGAAAACATGTCAGATGTAAAGCACTGAAGGAATGGTGCAGAGCAAGACACCAACAGAATCACACCTTTTATGAAGTGGGTCCAAATTTCTCATATAAAATTAAAAGACCATAACCTTACAGCCAAAGTATTCCTCAGCACAAGGCCTGGTATACTCACATGTTTTGAATAATTTAGTTGAAAGAGGGGTATTTTCCTTTTGGGCCATAGGTACAGGAGAAACCACTCCATGCAGACTGTCAGATGATTGACTTGATTTGTGCCCTGGCACTTTCATTCCTACAGGAGGAGTATACTAACAAGCAGAAAGAAGCATAGTTAAAAGTTAATGGAAACAAATCCTCAATCCAGGACTGAGAGTGTAACTTCACCCCTTCTTTATGATGTTTGCATTGGAGCTTGGCCATTAAAAAGTCAGTAATTCAAAATACAGTCCAAGGTAACTGCATCAGAATTTCAAAGTACTCTAAACATATCATAAATAATTCTACCAGCTGGCAGAAGAGATGCAAGAATAGCCTTATCATGCCAACTACTGAATTTAAGATAGTAAATAAACTATAACGATGAATTACTTCAAAGACAGTGAAAATTACTTACAAAGCCCAGAGAGCTGATAAGAGACAACAATTGTCCTGGAGTACGTGAGTAGTCCTGTTTTGGCTTTGCCATTGATGGGGTAGTAAGGATATCTATCATATTTATTTCTACAGAAGAAAAAAACCCAAAATTAAGTTGGTCAGGTTTTCATTTTGATATTATACAAAGGCAAAGTTGCAGACATTTACTTAAGTTTCATTAAGAGGAAGTAAAGATTTAGTCACATACTCAACAAATATACAAATGAAGCCACCAAGACCAATTGAAGACTCACATGTACATTCTTACTTAACACAATGTGTTTTTTCTTATACAGCTGTACATTTATACATAGAGACGTTGTAGAAGTCAAATTTCTTTTCCAGCATACTATGCTAAAATACTACATTTTCTAATTTGATATCAGCTTTGGTTTTTAGGTAGCAGTTCCAGCTTATGGCTTGTGGAATAGGATACTAAATTTGATTCCAAACCTGCCATCGCTCCAAAAGACATCTCAAAAAAAGTTACACAAGAATTTTTCGTAGGTTAAAATTCAACTTTAGATACCTTTCTTTTGCTCACTAGCAGTAAGTAGCTTTAAAGCTTCCATATAATGTTCAAGTAGACACAATAACCTGTCCCGTTAGAACATCAGTTAAATCAGGATATCATAAAAAATACAGAATACTTCGGATTTTCCTTTATGTTCTTAAAATCATGAATCAAATTCCACAGACAACTCTGAATTTCTACTTTCCTTTAACTATATAAAAAGGATGTATCCTCCAGCAGCTGTCTCAAAAAACATGAACTGGTGCTGTGCAGCTGGATGATCTGGCAGAGGAAGTACAACCCAATTCAGAAATTGGCTATTCACCTTAAGATCTGCAGCCTGTGCCAGACAGTCATGACTATTCAGCTATATTTTCTGCTTGATAAAAGAACATTCACATGCCAAAGCACTGATCTAAACTTCTGTTATGAACTTAGCACCTCCTTTTATTCCTCAAATTAATGTCTGTAATGTCCCAGTTAATTTACTGGAAATTAATTTATACAGGATTGAGAGACATGAACTGAAGGGCAGAAGTAGTCAGAGAAACAGGAACAAGCCAGAATTATTCATTCACCCATTGAAATCTCCTAGTGGACTTCAGAAAACTTTGAAATTCATATCCCTCCAAAGAAAGGGCTCTAGATTATATTTCATACACCCTTGTCCCAAAGAACAAGTATTTTACCTTCTGAAGTGCTATGCAAAGAGCAGACCCCTTACTAGCATGTAGCTAACCAGTACTTACCTATTTGAAATCAGGTATTACTGCAACATTTGCACTTATTTAATTGAAAGGTGCCCTTTACAGGGACGTGAAGTATTCAAGAATATAGAAATGTGATGCAAAAATACATTTTAATGCAACTAAAACTCTTACCTCTATTCAGAGTAACTCTTGAAAGCCCAAAGTCTGTCAACTTTATATGTCCCTGATTCGAAATGAGCATATTGTCTGGCTTTAAATCCCTGAAAATATGAATATAGCTGAAGTCAGCAAAAAGAGCACTGAGCAACACAAAAAAAGCTAACTGCCCAGAAACACCCAATACAAAACATTGGTTAGAGCTGTTTAACAGTAACATCTCTTAGCCAGCAGAAGATTCCAGTTCAAGGAACACACCAAAAGAATTAAATATATTTAGCAATAAATATGGCACAAACATCTCAGGCTTTGTGAAAATCAGCATGCATGTCAAGAGTTGCATATTTTGTGCTTCAGCAGGCTCAACAAGCGTCCTTCCCAAGTATCACCACCATAACACTCACTAATGTGCAGCTCCTACAGGTGACAAGCAAACCTCCAGAAAGAGCTTTCATGTGGCTCTGTAGCACTGCTGAATGCAAAAAGAACTCTCACTATGGGGGAGCATCAGGGTAGTGAGTGTCCCTTTGTCCTACAGGCCTATGTGTGCAGTACCCAGAGGGTTCCTGAACCATCCCAGCTGCTAATACAGCACTGGACTGGGAAAGAGCTGGCAGGGGAAAGCATTGGGGGTTTGTGTGCTCAGCACACAAGGACAGATTCGATTTTAGCCATTGTTTCACAACATTGTTGCAGCGCACACATGCAAAAAAGAGCTTCCAGGAGCTCCAGCAAATGAAGTGCTTGTGGTAGCTGCCACAATGAAATGGTGATGGTTATGTGTTAAGAGTGAAAAAATAAAAACCCCAAACTATCAAATACTTATTTGTGAAAAAAAGAAATTTCACCTGTGGATTATTCCATGCCTATGAAGATAGTCAAGAGCCAATGCTGCTTCAGAAATATACTTAACAGCCATTTCTTCATCAAAATATCCATAAATATGGAGAAGAGATTTGACATCTCCACCAATAAGGTACTCCATCACCTGTCATTCAAGCATTTTAAATTTTAAACTTAAAACACATTTCAAGATTGCAAGTAAAATACAAAATAACTTTCACTCCTAGAAAAATATGATTTCAAGGAGCAGAAACAGATAGAAGTACCTTTGTGCAAACCTCATTTCCCACACAATAATTTTCACTTGGATAAAATAAAGTTTCATGTAACAGCAGACATGAAACATTTTCTTACTCTAGACCATTTGCTTATTTTATTTGCCTAGATTACTTTTAGAAGCTAAATAAAAAGCTGACTATGGCTTTTGAGAGTTAACTACAGAAAAATTTCTATACTATAAATATATATTTCTATACTGAATATTATATATTTTAACCTATATTTTTATTCCTATATTTAGCTTAATATTGTATATTTCCATAGTATAGAAAATGAAGTACAAAGTATTCCTGTGATACTCAAGGCCTGAAGCCAAAGACCACCTGTTCTATACAAATCAAAAGTATCTCAATACTTTATCTTGCAATCATTTATACACAATATTAAATTCAAACCTTAGCTTTGTGAAATAAGTAAAATTGTCAAAAATGCAAACAATGCAAGTTACTGTGCATTTAAGACACATGAAAAAGAGTGGAAAAAAATACACACACTCAATAAACCATTATGCAGACACATTATGATGGCTCATGTCATATTCAAAATAAAACAGAAGTCAGCAGAGCTTCTGAAACTCACTCTTTGATGTCAAGAATGCATTTATGAGGTTTTGGTCAGGAGATCTCGCCAGTACTTATATTCCAATACACAGTATTCTTCCACAAATATATAAACACATACATACATTACATACACACACACTGAGACATGATTCTAGCGTCTCCTTTACAAATCCTTCACCCTACTCCATTCAGCAGTTCAGAGATTCCAGAAAAAGAAGCTTTTGCTTAGACTCAAAATGCATTGTAGGAATGCATAGCAACCTTGTCTCAGAATTTCATCAAGCTGTTCCCTGTGTGTGCTTACAAAAATCCACACAAATTGTGCCAGACCCTCTGGAGACAGTCTGAATCCTTATGTGGAGGCAGTATATAAACCCATACACAAGTCATATAAACCCATACACAAGACCTGCCGTGCTCCACAGCGCTCTGTGTGGACCAGCATTTTGTTTTGCCACTCAGTTACCATCTTGGCATGTAGGCCAACAACCGTAACAAAATTTGAGCACTAGCAATAAGTAAAATACATTTCCTTTAAGTGAGCCATGGAGTATCCTCCAGTCACTTGGCTTCTGCTTGAATAGAATGATTTCTTGCTTTCCCTAAGATTTCTACATATTTCTAAGACAGAGCAGCTATTAGAAAAGTTTCCCCTGCAACAGAGGGGAAAATGGGCAGAAAGAGCTCAAAGACACCAGAAGAAGAGAAATATTTTATTTGTTTAGCTGTTCTGAGAAAGATGTAAAAGTGACTAAGGAATACCATTACAAAAATGTTTTGAGATATTACTATAGCTCACACTCAATTTTCAAGACTATCATAAAATGCCACAGCCATTTTTTTACTCACTAAATAGACGTTGTTTGCTGACTGAAGTGAGTAGTATAAGTGCACAATGAAAGGACTTTTACTGAGAGCCAATGCATCCCTCTCTGCCTGCACCTGGTGAACCATATTTTTGTTGATCATGTCTGCTTTTTTCATCACCTGAAAAACAAAACAGAGCATAGGAATGATTTAGCCTCACAGTGCTCATAATAAAACAGTGTAGAGACACACAGCTCCGCAGAGCAATGCCTATTTTGCATGACTTTTTATGCTTCCTATTCTTTGTGTACTATGTAGCTTGTTATAATCCTTTTAATCACAAAGTCAAGTTTGCACAAAAAATTGGCAAAGTTCTTAGTAACGACAAGCCTAGATTTTAGTCCTTTGTGTAACAACACAGAAAACGCAACAGGTTTTTGTTGGGATTTTCTTAATTTATTCCCGTCTTGTCTCTCAGAGGCGATGCTTTAGCCCCCGGCAGGCGCAGCAGCTGAGGGGGCTCAGTTACGGCAACAGTTTACAAGCGAGAAGCCAACGGCGCTCTGGCGCTTGGCAAGGTTTTTGTCGGTATTTCCCCTTATTTAAAGTACTTATAAAAGCCGCTGTCGTTATCAGAGGTCCCCTGACCAAACCCTCCAGGACTTCAGCGAGGTGACAGCGGGACACGGCCGTGCGTTCGGCGCGTCCCAGGACACCGGGTGGGCACGAGCTGTGGCCGCCCCCCGAGGCCCAGGGCTCGAACCGGGGCCAAACCTCCCCGTCCCCTCAGGACGCGCCAGTCCCGCACGGGGCTGCTCGGCAGCGGAGGCGGCAGCGCCGCGACCCCGGCGACGCCTCACCTTCACGGCATAGAGCCGGCCCGCCTTGCGGCCCAGGTACACCTTCCCGAAGGCGCCGCGGCTGATGGGCTTCACGATGGTGAACTCCTCGATGGAGGGGGGCCGAGGGACCTCGACGCGCGTCGGGCCGGCGGCTGTGGCGGCGCTGGGGCCAGCGCCATCGCCCCGCTCCCCCGCGGGCCGCTCGGGTGCCATGGCGCGCCCG
>VZTT01060675.1:13076-27351 GCA_013400855.1 Buphagus erythrorhynchus
CGCTCGGGTGCCATGGCGCGCCCGGCCCCGGGCCCGCCGCGGTTCAAAGCGGCCCCGCCCGCCCGCGCCGTCACCAACGGCAGCTCGAGCTCTCGCGAGACCCGCGCGGGAGCCGGCGGCCATGGCGGAGCTGGCGGGGGGGTCCCGCCGCTCCCGTCCTGTGCCGCCCTCAGAACGTGTCCGCGACAAATCCCGCACCTCCGGGCTGGCTGATCGCTGCTCGGGTGGGCATCTAGGTCTTCCTGCTTGGTCTAGGTTGTAACTTGATGTGAGCAAGTACTGTCCCCCCATTCCCATGGGAGGCTTGAAGGTGTAGGAATTGAACAGAGCTTGCTGTGAGGCATCAAGGAAATGGAAGATAATGTTTGTTTAGAAAGAAACAATGACTTTAGGCACACATTTTCATTTTCTCATATGCTTCACTCACGTCTAAGTTCAAAGTACATTTGGATAACACTCTGGGGCACATGGTGTGATTGTTGTGTCATTTGCAGGGACAGGAGTTGTACTCAATGGTCCTGATAGGTCCCTTCTAACTCAAGGATATTCTATTTTTTATAATTTTCTCACACTTGATAGCTCCAATACCTGTGTCCAAATGGCACAGCCAGGAGGATTTGTGTGCCAGAGAACACGCCCTGTTCAGTTCTCACTAATGCCGCTCATCCCTCACTGTCTCTTGGCATTCTCTGGCAAACCGCTCCCTGGGCGGGTCTATAATGAACAGGAGTTCGATTAATGTAATCGGTTGCTTCTCACCAATTCTTGATTACTTCATCTGCTATTTATTTTAGGCAGGGTTGTTCCACAATTTGTTTCCTTATTTTGAGTATCTCCATGGCTACATTCTGCCTCCCTCTTGCGACAGCAGGGGCATGGATGGCATTTACAGGGTACTCTGACCTAGCTGCCATTCTCCTGTTCCCAGAGCAGTGAACAGGAATTCCCTCCTGTTCTGCTCTGTTTACACTGCACAGCCTTCAGTGTTTACCAGTTTTACTGCTCTCAGCTGAGTTCTAGGTCACTTTTTTAACCCTTGCCTAACTGCTTTTATGTTGGTTTCACATATGCATTACTGCTCATGTGTCATTCACAGTGATAACTGTTTCTGTTCCAGTCTGTGCATCAGCAAAGAGCTATCGCTGCAGAGGTCAGTGCACAACAGAGCACTTTCACACTGCAGATTAGTCATTAGGCTCTTTTTTTTCCCTCCAAGATACATTACTTAACAATCTTACCCTGCTCAGACAGGCCTTGCTTGTGACTTGTGAAGAGCTGCTCTCCCACAGATCCCAGCAATATGTGTAGTTTAATAAGCAAATGCAGAAAACATGTTTTAAATTAGCTTTTTATAATAATCTTGTCTGTGTTTGTCATTTAACTCTGCAATGCTAGTTTAGGTGTGTTTCACCGGCTGCAATGCTAGTGGAAAAATCCAGCTGAGAGAAGGAGGGCTGCTTCTTGTGCTGGCAGACATCAGGTTATGCCAGCAATTATAGTGCATCAGAAACATGCATTCCACTACAGCATGAGCTCACTGGAGAGAGGGTAACACAGGTAACACCTTCTCTCCCTTCCCTCGAGGCAGCGTGAGCCATTGTACAGCTACATGGAAAACTGCTTCATGGAGTGGATCTAGGTAAATGTTCATCACCTTTTAGGTTTTTTTGCTGTTGTCAGGTGAGGTTTCTGCCAAATCAGCAAGCTGAGCTACGTGACTTTGATCATGAGAGTGCTAGTGGAAAACAGAAGAGATTTACTCAAAGGGAAAAGGGAGGCAGCAGTGGGGCTGTGCTCTTCCACAGCAGTGTAGTTGGTGTAGGGTAGCACTTTCAGTGAAGAGCAGTGGTCAGGTCAAAGAAAGAAAATGCTAATAAACACCCCAAAAATCGGCTTTATGGAAGGCCACATAAATGACATCTGTAGCCCTTCCCTTATCCACTGGTATAGGTGCTCCATCATAGAAGGCCACTAGGTTGGTCGAAGAGGATTTTGCCTTAGTGAGGTTGTGCTGGCTGTCTCAAATCACCTCCCTATCTTCCATTGCTTTAGAAACATCATACACTTGGCTAATCTTTTGTTTTAAGGAAAAGCAAAGACAATCCCAAGACAAATGGGCTGTCTGGACGAGCCACCAGGAGTGAAGTCAGGACTGAGCAGCAACTGGGTAAAGGTAATTCTGGCAGTGGGAGACCCTGACCACCAACTCACTGACCACCTACTCCAAACGGACCCCAGACTCAAATGGAAAGAAGAACTGCATCTACAGACTGGTTAGCATGAGAAGCGAAATCTATAGCTGGCAAATACGGGTTGAAGTCTAATTAACAGAGACTTATGGAATTTGTAAACACTGAATGTTATGTCTTTGTTAAAATGTTTAGTGTCAAGTTTTATGATTGGTACGCCAACCTTTCGTGGGTCACCACCTACGTCCCTACTTTGTGCAAACTAAAATAAAAATTAGAAATACCTCGCCTGGGTGTGTGAATTGGCGCTGCGCGCCGGTTAACGAGCCCGCGTTCCGGACAACACCGGGGGCGATGACACCGAGCAGGGGCAGGGCCTTCTGGCAGCTCCACCACCGCCGGCTGAGAGCGGCTGCCCCGCAGGGCCCTGCCCGGGTACCCCCGGCCCGGGCACTCCCGGCCCCGGCTGCGCCCGCTCCGCTCTTCCGCCTCCGCCTCGAGGCGGCGGCTGCGCCAGGCAGCGGCGGCCCGGAAGCTCTTTGGGCTCCCGCCGCTTCCGGGGCGGCTCGGCCCGGTCGGCGCGGCCGCGGGGCGGACATTTCCCGGAGCGGAGCCGCGGGGCCTCGTCAGCCGCCGGCGGCCACAGCGGGCGGGCTCCTGCGGCTGGGCTGGGAGGCGGAAGAGGCGCCTGCCGCCGCCGGCCCTGCCGGGAGGATGTTTTCCTTCTCCACCGTGCAGCCCCAGGTGAGGAGCTGGCGAGGCGCCCCAGCCCGGTTCGCCGCGCCCCAGGTCCGCTGTCCGGCGGGGACTCGCTCCGTGTCCGGGCGGAGGCGCTCGGAGGGCCCGGGGGTCGCGGGTTGCGGCGGGAGGAGCCGAGTTCCTGCCTGCCACGTTCCCGGGGATTGGGGCGTCAGCGGGGCCGCAGCGCGGAGAGGAACGGGTGACCGGGTGGGAGCTACGGTGGTGCGTCGTCCGCATCGAGGAAAATGATACATAAATGGAGGAGATAGGAAGGAACAGTAAAAACTTGAGAGGAGTATAAGCATTCTAAAACGACGAAATAACCTTAGATTGCGCTTTTCAGTGTCTGTTTTTGTAGCAGAAGCAAGGTGTGGTGACGTGTGTTACTACAGTTAAACTGTGCTGTTAATTTTAAGGGGTTGTTGTGAAAGCCAAAAGGAAATGACTTAGAAGAGGGAAAACGGTCGGTAATTTGTTACACAGAACAGTCCGAACGCAATCGGCAAGGCATTGTTAATTAGGCAATGAGTCTGATGGGACTGGTGAGTTTTATGGACTTCGATCTGAACCAGTGCTTTTGGTTTTATTTTTGAGTTTCGTATTGGTGTGTGATAGTCTGATTCCACAATGGAATTTGATTGTTCTTTCCACATGTGGAGAATGTGTTTAAAGCTTTCATTAGAGAAGTGGAAGAATTTGTATGTTTTTAGGAATGTGTCATTTCACCACAGTGGGAAATGCAGAGAGAAAGTTTGGTTAGCGCTTGGGATGTTGGCTTTGACCTCTAGAGGCTTTAAGGTTTTGCCACAAACTCTATCTAATTGCAACTTCAGACAATTCATTATGCGGCAGTTTTCGTGTCTCACAGCACTGTCTTTTTTGATCTTCTGTCTAGTCAACACGAAGATGGTAGTCCTTGTAAGTAGGACGTTCACAGACATACCTGGTTATACTTCAGTCAGGTATTGCAGTCAGGATCATTCCAGCTGCCAGGGCTGTGTCCCAGCTCCTTCCTAGTGACATGTACTGAGTCTCAGGAGGTTCAGAACTGCTGGGGTTATTTGTCCCATACCTTCACAAGAGATGTAGTCATATGTTAAGAGGAGGAGCTCTGATAGGTGGTGCACCGGGGCTTCCTTGATCCTTGAGCTGAAAGTGTGATCCCAAGGAAGAAAACATAAAGTCAACATTTGGGAATAGCTTATAATGATGCAGGAAAAGGTACAGATAATTCAAGTTATAAGAGTATTGCTTCAGAGATGAAAATATGAGTTTTAATCTGTCATATGTAGTTAAGCTTTCTTTTTTTTCTTTTTAAAAAGAGGGATCAGGTAACACTCTGGTGCTGAAGATCACGTGGTTTATAATTAAGTCCTCAGTTAAAAGGCAGTGTACAAGATATGCAGTTATAAGTTAGAGTTTGGAACAGAAGTATGTTTAAATAGTTTAAACAAGGCTAAGTCTTTATCTAATTTTTTCCAGGCTACTGTTCCTCTGAGTCACCTTATCAATGCCTTTCATTCACCAAAAAGCTCCACAACTTCTGCCAGCAGAGCATCCATACAGCCTGTCCAGAGGGACACCTCCCCAGAGCATAATCCTCAGAAGAGTGAGGTACAAAAAATTTTTAGAAAAAGTGATGGTTTAACTGATATTAAATCTGAATAATAACATTTTAAGTGAACGTAATATTTGACTGGTCTATAAAATAATGTAATGGGACTAAACAAAATGGTGTTAACGTGTAGAATATATCTTTTTGGCAGAACTGCAGTCATACAGTGTTTTGTCAGTAAGGATTCTACAAAAATACAGTATTTCATTAAAAAAAGGAGCTGTCTCAGTAGTACTTTGCAAATGAGGGAGGGATTTGTTTTAATTTCCAGTTTAATGGTTCTTTCTGTAAAGAAGTAGTAAGTTTTCTGTTAATAAACCCTATATTATCTTTTTATTCTGAGTTTTAGCAAAGTTTGTGTCATTATTGCTTGGGAGAAAATGGGGACTGTAACTTAAGATGTGTTCAAGGTTTTTGAGAGATGAAATGGCATATTTTCATGTTCAGTTTTATTTTTCTGTTAAAATATCTTTCATTATCATTGGGTATTTCTTGCTTTTGACATTGAAAATTAAAACACAGTGCGAAGTAGTATTAGATATTACCACTTCTCTTCCAACTTACTTCTTACAAGTTTTGTAACTAAGCACTTTTTTGGGAGGAAAACCAGGGAATCTCTCAGTAACTGCAGAACCATGGAAATCAGCATGGGTTGTATTGCTCACCACTGTGTTGTGATTCCATTGTTCGGTTTTTGTGGGGTTTTTTGGTTTGATTGGTTTGGTTTTTTTCAGTCTGTATTTGCTTTTGGTGCTACTGGTAAATTTTTTCCCTAGGGTAATCTTACGTAAATTTTGAACATTTATTTCTATTTTTCAGTCTGTATTTAAAAATTCAAGAGATCTGGGATTGTCTGATTTGAAAGCTAACCAGTTCAGAGAGTTGGTGAACAGGCTACTTCCTGGCTACTATACAGAAAACAAAGTCTCCTCGCAGTGGCACACGTCGTACGTGTCTGCTCAGTCCTTCTTTGAAAATAAACATGGTATGTTTGAGTGTTTATGAGTGTTAAATGATAAAGGTGAATGCAGTTATTCTTTCATTTAATCTCTTGTGCTGTAGAAAATTTGTAGTTAAACATATTTATTAAAAAGAGTATTAATGTATTTTTTGTTGTATAAAGCTTATCTCTGTAAACTTGGAAAATTTAGAAAATTCAACAGATTTTGTCTTTGGATTTCAAGGTGATTGCTGTTAAACTTTTTTTAACTCAGCTGTAGTACAAGTGCATCTTAATGATGAGCCTGAGCTGTGAATTTTTCCACCGGTTTGTTTCACCAGGACATTAGATTTTGCTAATCTACTTATGTCACAGACATCTCCAGGTTACATTTTTATCAATTTTTTGCTTGAAGCAATGTTATGCAAAGATATTAATTAGAAAGGAATTCAAGGTGGCAAACTGTTAGCACTCCATGTAGATTATTTCATTGCTGAAATAAACAAGAGTAGAAGATGTTTTGTTGGAATTTGTCAAAAATGAAGGAAGACCATTGCAGATGCTTAAAAATTGATTAGAAAAAGAAGTATATAGCTGGCATTTGAGATACTGCCTATATAATACTGCAGTAGAGAAAAGGAGTGGAAAGAATAATACTGCAGGACTGTTATTAGAGAAAAAACATTAAATTGCATTGTGTTGTGAGATACAGAAAAAAAAAAGCTCACTGACAATTGCGTGAAAGCAAACAAATAGTTGGAAATGCTTCAAAGCTTTGATAGATGTTCTGGTAAGTTTTTTAACTAAAGATGCCTGGAGTGCTGTAGTAAAATAGAATTAGTATTTAAAAAAAACTAAAAAAACAAACTGCAAGAAGTAATGTTGAGGTGCCATTTAAGATAGGGTGTATTTACACTTTGTTGTATCTTTTTGCAGGTTTTGTGGATGTTTTCAGTGCTTTACGCTCATCTTGTTTGTATGGACAACATCCTAATCCCCTCCAAAATTTCTGTTCAGATGTTCGGTGTTGGCCAGGTATAAAGCATTAAACTACACTGGTTTTAATCTCTATAGAATCTGTCTATTCTGGAAAAATACTTTTGCATTTGTTGTAGAGGCATCACTCAGGAAATACCAGTAAGCTTCCAGGAGAAACCTATGTCAGTATTAGCACTTTAAATCATGAAGTTATTTTGTGCACTTTAGTAGTGTGTTTCCAGAATTTAGTAAACACCATGTTGTTCCAAGTTGTCAGTATTTGTGGATCATAATCTTGAAAGACCACTGGTGAACTGACTATTTTTGAATCAATGAATATGTTGAATTCAGTACTCATCCAGTTGAATTTTCTGAGGGGTTTGGTGACTGGCAGCATTAGTGAAAATATAATTAACAGTTCAGGAAGTTCAGGTATTGTCCTAAATTCAGTGGTTCTGATGCTACCTCTAGGTATATCTATGTTTGTGACAACATAGAGATAGCCTAGTGATGGGTCCCAAGGAATGGTGCAGATCTTAAGCATTTTATGTAGGGGGGAAGCTGAAGGGTCTGAGGTTTTAGTCAGCAGAATAGAAGGCAAGGAGTGATCCAATTGCTATTGGTGCCATGTCAGTCACCTTTCTCACATAGATCTCAAAGGAGAGGCAACAATTCCAAGTAAAAGCAAATAAAATAAAACCTGTTTGAAAATTTTCACAATAAGAATGGCTAAGCTCTGAACAGATTGTCTGGAGAAGTTTGGTTATCTTAATCCTTGGAGATTTTCAAAACTGAGGCTGGACAAGGTCCAGAGCTACCTGATCAAATGTTAGACCTTTTTTGAGCAGGGTTCAAGGGTCAGCTGCAGAAGTTCTTTTTATCCGGCACTGTTCTAGAATAACAAAAAGCTTAGTGAAACCAATCTAATTGACTGGCATTGGTATTTATTTTAAAACATAGTAGTGAAAGAAGAAAAATATTCTTGGCTTGTGGTAAACTGTCCATCACAGGGTTTCTGATGTGGTAGGAGGTGACTTAGAGTGCCATAAGCTCACTGTGATTAAATGGTCTCATTTCTTTTGTCACTTCTGAAGCTAACAGCACACTAAAGCCATTCCAGATCTCCTCAGGGCACTCTGTCAGCAGAGCTCACAAAGCATTATTCCCATGCTTCTGGATTTGCATCTGAATGTTTCATGCTTGTCAGCCTGCCTGGATTTAATTGTCTGAATGTCTCCTCTTACCTGAGTTGGCCGGTTAGCTGTAATTTACAACATGAACCCAGATTATTTTAACATGAAATTTTATGTGAAACAGTTAAAAGTTTGCTTGCAAGGTCAGACTACAAATAGGGTTTGTGATCACAGCTATCCATTTAAAGTAAAGTGGATATGTTGGGAAGATTATGTTCCATATTTTTTCATATAACAGTTTCTGAAATTTCTTAAGACCTTTTTTTTTTTGTAGTGATAGTAATGATTAGGTTTTAACTTCTGTTTATTCTTACTGTGTGAAGTTTACATACAGACACGGAACTTTAAGACTCTGAGATCAAGAGCAAGACGTCTGCAGTCAACATCTGAACAATTAACAGAAACCAAAAGTTCACTTTCTTCAATTTTGAAGGTACATACGAGTAACATGAAGTTGTTTTGGGCTTACTCAGACCACCTCTTTCTCTTGAATAAACCTTCAAAATTTACCAGGGGTGTTTTCTTTCACTAGCATGAAAAGATTTCTTAATTCAAAAACTTGAGCTAATGGCAATGTATTATTTTTTCTTATTTTTTAATGCATATATTTGCTTCATGTATCACCAATAATGAGATTATTTGAATTTTTAGAAGAGCAGTTTCAGCATATAGCTATGGTTTTAACTCTAGAAATAAAATTCTTTATATTCTGTTTCTAAAACAGAATATAAACTAAAAATAGCTTCAAGTCAAAGGATTTATTTCTTTAAGCAGAAATACAGTTAGTTTAACATACAAGAATGTGTGTTTTCAAGTCAGCAAGTAATTATCCAAAGCACAAAGGAAACCAAGTTAACCTGGTACTCTTTGCTTCTAATTGGTTGTACAGAAGTCAGGCTAATTAAGGCTTTTCATTTTACTGTGTGTGTAAATTGTCTTTGAATTCTTCCCTTCTTTTAGGCATATGTGGTTTATTTAATCTGTGGACTAGGTGTACTGTGCATGAAGATAAACCAGAGCTAGCTCCATGCAGTGCTGCTCTGAAATCTTACAAGGCATGAGATATATTTGCTTAAGCTCTATCAGAACAATACTTGCAAAGAGATTTTGCAATTGGAAATAAAGCAAGAAGCTTAAGCTAATAAGTCCCTCTGAATCCAGTGATCTAAGCTGGCTGTGTACAGATCTGTCTTAGGCTGCGTTTTCACTTTGGAACTGGGATCCAGGAGGGCTCCAAAACTGATTTGCTCAGCAAAAATGGGAATGCCTGTGCTCCGACCACAGGGATTCCACATTCGAGCTACTGGCCTGTAACCTCTAACTAATCCAGTGGCACATGAATTATATGCTGTTGTAATTTATTTTTTTTTCCTATCACCCATGTTAGCCAGGTGGTAAGTTAACTGTTTATGAAAACTCGGAGTATGCTATCACTGCTTTGGAAAATATTGCAGGGTTTTATCCTGAGGAAGCGACGAATTGATGTTGAAAACTTAGACACACTAATGAAAACAAAAAACATCCCGGAGGCACACCAGGATGCTTTTAAAACTGGTTTTGCAGAAGGCTTTTTGAAAGCACAGGTATTCCTGCAAAAAACACTCGGTAAGTTGTTTTAATTCACATATCTTGTCTTTGCAATCAGAAAGTAGTTTATTTTAGCCCACATTAAATATATGTTTTTTTTCTTTTACAGATTCCTTAAGAAGATCACGTTTGCTTTCTTTTTTTCTCTTTGTTCTTTGTTTTTATCTTGCTATATATTCATCATTTTTACCTGGGAAAGGTTCCTTTTCTGATGCTGGTTAGTTAACTTTTTTTTTCCGTACTGTTTGATTTGTGTTGTTTGTTCCATCAGATTTAGCATAAATTAAATATGTTTTGACATTATGATTGGTTTTTATCAGTACACTGAAAAGTTATCCTAAGAGTTATTTACTGCTTCTGGCTACAGCCTTTCAGATGACAGTGTGACAAAACGTTTATGAAAACAAAAATGTTCTGTGTCAGTATAATTATTTCTTTTGGTGAAGCAGTTACATGGAACCAGAGAAGTCAGACTGGTCACCAGTTATGTATTTGACTTTCAGTTTAGATGATGTGTTATCTAGATCAGCTGTAGGCAAGATGGTTTGAATTTTCAATCTGTAATTGCAGCCTAGTTTATAGCAACTAGGAACTTGCATTGCTAAATTGCCATCTTAAGAAATCTATTGGAAATAGTGGAACAATCAAAAGACAGCTACTGTAACTGGAGACAGTCAGCTTGATGCTAAGTTATCACCTGGGTCTCAAGCAAGTTAGGATATGTATGGAAACATTGAGGGAGAAGTTCTGCCTTTGTGTATATGCTTGTGGATGAAGAGCTTTCTGTGATACACATGACTAAAAAGCATATCACTGAATTAATTGCAAATATTTTAAAGATTTTTTTCTTTAAGCATATCTTTTTCCTGCTGGACACTTGTAAATGAACACATGCCCTGTCAAAAGGGCAGGTGTAAGGTCAGTGTCTTACTGGCATGCAGTCAGGTGCAGCACTCAGTCTTGCAGTGAAATGACATTGTATGTAAATTTGTTGTTCGTCATCTGCTGTTTGCTCTTAGTACGCTTTCGAACATCAAGTATCTTTGATGCAGCAGTTGATCCAATCCAGCTGAAAAATGTCACCTTCGAACATGTTAAAGGGGTAAGATCAAAAGTGAAATGTGTGCAAGTTCTTGTTTTAGTCTGATGTTTAACTAATCATTATGAATGTCTTACACTGTTCAAGAAATTTCTTTGTATGAACTGAAGCTTTATATGCATAGGCCACTCCAAGATGAAGGAAAGTTTTAACCACTCTTTTTGTACTTTATTTTTGTGGCATTTAATATCTTATAAAAGGTGCACTCTCCACTTGTTGAATAACATTTTTAAAGACTATAATAGCAAATGGCAGGCCATAAATATCAATATTAACCTACGTTTTGCAGAAGTTAATTGGCACAGGATGATAATGCCAGTTGATTGTTTTGTTTCTCCCTTAGTACCATATTTTGCTAGTGTTATTAGGACAGGAGATACAGAGATTCCCAGAAAGAAGTGGGTGTGCCACTGCTGATGGGATACTTCTATTTTTTTCTGTTCAATTGTTCTTTGACTGTTACTGGCAAAATGAGGACCTCCTCCTTTCCTTCCCCTTGGACAAATAGAATTTATCTCTTTTTAATTAATAAGACTAATGTTTTGATATAGAAGTTTTGATTTTGTATTTATTTCTTTGGTCAAATCTGGTCTTGAACTGTTTGGTTGTTCCTTCACTGTTACTAATTTTACTGTTTGCTTAGACCTGCAAACAGTGGTAGGATAGGTTGAATTAAATACTGGTATCCACACAAATTCTTGCCAAGACACAAAGTCTGTGGTACACTTTAATCTTTTTCTGTTTGTATTTTTGATCAATACACAATTAGGGACTTAATCTCTAATGCAAAACTTAAAAAAAGTGCAGTATTTTATAAATGTTTAGTTATATTTATGGCATGTTTTTCATGTACAGGTTGAAGAAGCTAAGCAGGAATTGCAAGAAGTTGTGGAATTTCTGAAAAACCCTCACAAATTTACTGTATTAGGAGGTAAACTTCCAAAAGGTAAGAATTGTTGCTCAGCAAAAGTGAAAACCTTTGTAGCCATGGCTGTGAGGCATGTTCTGTACTGAGTGACTACTTTACAGCCTAGTTTCTTACTATTTCTTCATGTATTATGCAAATGAAAATCTTGAGGTTCGACAAAATTTAGTGTGCTTTCTTCAGTTATTGAACTAATAAACAATAGTACTTTGTCCTGTAAAGCAGGGATGTTTATTAACTGAACTTTTAAAAGGCCTTTATTTCTTCCTTACGGCTTTTAGCACTTCTAGTGCTTCCTAACTGCTTTAGATAGTTCAGAAACAAATGTTTTCATGTAAAAGGATGATTAAGATCATAGTGGAAATTCACGTGAATCTGAAATGCATAGATGGGAGAAATCTGTTTCCTGTTAGTGCTCTACACTGTTTAAAGACAGTTACTTGGAAGGATTTCATTTAAAAAAAAAAAAGATTCCATAGAAACAGCCAGGAAAATGTCATTTTGAAGCAAACACTGGTAGGGGGTTCAACTGCTAAACTCAGCAGTAAATCTGCAGAATACTTCAGGCTTCTATTTTGATGGTCTTACAAGTCTTTGTTGTTAAAATATGAATCAAATTGTATCTAGATTTGTTGCATGGAAACTCCTTCAGACTGTCAGTAATGAGCAGGACCTGAAATGGGATCTTAACAGCTTTTTGGAGCCAAGTGTACATTATTTCTTCTAATGCATGGAAGAAACTACTCATATAAGATGACTGTGTGGATGTGGTGGTTTTGTTGGGGTTTTTTGTTTTTCTTTTTTGTTATACAATTCTTGTTTCCAAAAAGTTCTTAGATCATGAGACCAGAACACCATCTCTCATTTTTGGTAGGAAAGGGTTACAGTAAAAGTCATNGAAGCTGATGTTCCGTTTTATTACGCGTCCGGGTTGGAGTTTGATGAGATGTTTGTTGGAGTGGGAGCCAGTCGCATCCGAAGCCTGTTCAGTAAGTTAAATATTCCTGGGTTTGAAATATTTTCACGTGCAAGATGAGGTATTCAGTGTTGTTGACGTGGCTTGATTAGTTACAGTTCTGGTTACTGGAAAGTAGTAGTGTATGAGGCTAATAAATAAAGCTTTAATTATGTAGGTGAATGTCACAATTCTGTGAGCATCAGTTAACTGTAGAATCTTCCTAACCGTCACATGAAATTGTAGCTAAACTTATAACTGATTTTACAATGGGCCCAGAGAGAACTAGTAATTTAATTACAAATGTAATGTTCTATAAACTAAACTGAATATTTGAAGTTGTAACTTACTTAGTCATACGTAAATTGTTGTAAATTTGAATTGTTAATTTAAGATAAAAAACTTGTGTTAACCTACTCAATTACTGCCCTCATATTTAGATTTTTTTTTTCCTCTGAATTAAAGCTTTATGGCATCATGGCATGATAATAAGCTGAGATCTCCTTTCTCAGACGCGTCAACAAGCTCAGAATAAAGGGCATGATAACAAAACTTTCAAAACTAATGTTTAGATTTATAACTTTCACAGAAGAGACTTCCTGTCTCAAGTGTGAAAATATTATTGAGGAGGAGAAAATCCAGCTTCTCTCTTAAATGGAAGGTTGATAGGGTCATATATATACAATGTAAAAAGGAGTTTGCATTTGTAGAAAAAATGTGACTTCACATGGATGGGATGCAAAATATAATACATGTAGTACCTTAAAAATGCATTTCCTTCTGTTGACTACAGAAGTGTAGATGTCTGACTTGTACATTAATATTAATGTTACACATATCTGGGGGGGTGAGATGAATTGTGTCTTGTATGCTTGGTACGCATGTACCAATTGGTAGTCTTCACATTTACTACTGCATTTTTATTTTCTGTTTTAATACCTGTAAACTTGAGTATGAACCCTTCACTGTAAAAATAACAAGCAAGTTCTGTTAAAGTAAATTAGTGTAGAGACTCATCACATTTCATATTGTTTTTATTTAATAGGCAAATATTCTCTACCCAAGCCTATAAAATAAACTCTTCTAGGGAGTTCATACAAAATATGACAATTTTGTAGTTTATTTTACTAGTGATTTCTTGTAGCATGATAAGAATAAGCTGATGAGGAGATATTTTTTAAATGGCAAGGTAAAGAGAATCAAGATTCTATTTCCTTTTTTTTAGGCTAAAAGCAAGACAGTTTTGGTGATGTCTTATAGAACACTTTATAATCCAAGAACAACAGAAACAGTAGAATCCTAAACTACCTGATACACTGTCTGTTCCTTTGTGTGGTTCAAGGCTCCTTCTGCTATTTTCCTTTTGTCAGGGGAAGCAAAAGCAAATGCACCTTGTGTTATTTTCATTGATGAATTGGACTCTGTTGGTGGGAAGAGAATTGAATCTCCAATGCACCCCTATTCAAGACAGACCATTAATCAACTCCTTGCTGAAATGGATGGGTAAATATATGGATTTTGAGGGCACAGAAGGTGCTTGACTGACTGGTGTTTTGGATATGTGGGTGAACTTTTTCTTCTTGACAGCTTTGAAATTTTGTGTAATGTTTTGTAATGCTTTTAAGGATATATATTTAATACGCTTTTATGGTTATTTTTCTAGTACTGTCAACAGTAGCATTAATGTACTTATTGTAAAGAATATAGAAGCTTTTGAGTTGTATTTGCACAACAGCTGCCGTTTATTTTTAAGTAATTTCTCAGTTTTTTTAGCCTGGTTATATATATGTCTAAAGGAAGAAGCTCCACACGGATTAGACCATGTTTTTAACCAGTTGCTGGGTTAAACATGGTCATTCTTGGATCACATGTTGTACTGTGAAAGCATGTTTTTGACTGGCTAATGAGGTCAATAACAGTAGTTATTGACAAAATTGTAAATTCTGTGTCCAGAAAAAAAATAATCCATACATTGTTTTCCACACAGCTTTAAACCAAACGAAGGTGTTGTTATTATTGGTGCAACACACTTCCCTGAAGCATTAGACAAGTG
>VZTT01060676.1:0-10275 GCA_013400855.1 Buphagus erythrorhynchus
TGGAGCTGATGGTGATGATGGGTTTTTTCCCTGCTTCTTCCTCTCTTCTCTAATGTCTTAGGTCACTGTTCACAAGCTGGATCTTGCAGTGTCCAGCCAGCACATCTAAGCCATGAGGGCAGAGCAGATGATTTCTGTCAGGAGGTCTGTGGTGCTTATGGACACTGACGTGTGGGTCAGCAGGAAGACCCAGGGTGGCAGACGCTGTAAGATCACATTAATCGTCCCCTTGCCACTGACAGAGCTCACTGAGAACCTAAAGCAACTTTAAAACTGACTGAAAAACTATCAAAATCTGTGGCAAAACTCCTATTTTCAGCACAGCAGGGATTTCACTCTGGAGATTTATAAGTGTTTGAACTATATTTACTCTGAAATTGCCCCATTCAGTGAATACAACAGGAAACTCATGATTGGCTGCAACTGTAGGTGTCAGATGCAGTTGCGTGGGGAGGTGATGAGAATATATGTTTAACAAAGGCTTTGTTTTCTACACTAATTTTAGAATTAGCCTAGTTGAGGAGTGAGGAGGCAGCTCTCAGGTGGTAGCAAGTGTCATTAATAAAGTTCAAAACACAAACCACAGACAGTCAGCTGAGCTGAAAGCTTCCGTGGGCTCTTCACTGTTACTGGAAATGCGAGAGTCCTTCAGACAGGAATTTCTTTCTTATCACGAGTTTTATCTTGCTGAGATGCTGTTTTGTAACTTAGGCAGAGTGGGTGAGTGTGTGCATGTGCAAATACACACCTGTGTCACCACCCAGCAGAATAAGTCTTTGCAGACATGTGCAATATCATCCTTTTGGGGAACATGCCACATGACACTGGGGAGAATTGCTCCTCTTTTTTTTCCCCCCCCTTTTTTTTCCTAGTAGAACTGCTTCTTTTGTTCCAGCAGCAGAAGCTTTGGGGTTTTAGAGCTGAGTTGTATGTCCTAGCCCCTCTCTGAATTACATCCATGCACTTGTCACTGGACCAATAGTGCCTGATGGCTCCCTGTCCTCCTGCTGTCAACGACCTTGAGCTGCACCAAATAATTATTTTCTCCCTGTTTTTTTGGGTTTTTTTCAGCAGCAGTGGGGGTAATTGAATGATTGTAAAATAGGCTGCTGGGCCAGTAAGGGTTAAGTGAAAATGAAAATAATACCATTGACGGGAACATTTTTTGGTCACACTTAAGATCACAGTGAGATAAAAGGTTAGGAAATATCAGCCTGAGAATTTAACATCACCAATGGCTTCTGCAAGCACAGCCTGAGAGTGAGGGGAGGGGGCAAGGAAGGAGGGAGGGGAATGTACAGACACTGGTGGTGGATTTAACCAGGACTGAGTTCAGACACCTGGAGCAGACTCACTTGAGCAGTATTGATCAGAGTGGAAACATTAAGTATCTCTCTTAATCTGGCACTGTTTCATTCGTGCTGCATTATTATTGTTATTAGAACCTGTGATTTACCGTGTCCAGCCCGGATCAAATTCAGCAGCTGTATTTCTCCAGATTATTTTGCACTCTTCCTTACTGAAGTGCAGTCTGGCAGCAGAAGTTTTACAGCTCTTTGAAGGAATAAGGTCTCCCTCCAGTGGTGGCAGGAAACAGCTTTGATTCCCTAAATCAATGAGGGCATGTGAGGCTGGGTGAATGAGTGTGCACCACAATACACTTTGAGAGGAAATAATGTTTTGAAGGATTTTCTAAGACCTTTCACTATTAGGCACCTCTTCTAATATTGCTCTTATTCTTATATTCTTATATCCTTATATTGTAGAACCCCCCTGTGTCTTTGAAAATCTCCTCTTGTCTGGAAAATCTCCTTTTTATACTACCCCTTTTAACAAGATAGTTTAATATGTGCAAATAGCACTGAATTCCCACTCAATTTGCCTGTTTTACTATTGCTGGTTGTCAAGTTGCACATGAAATACTGGGTTGGATCCCATCACCCCATGGCATGAGCTAATACAGTGCTTTAAACATTTTGCAGAAAAAAATCTCTTTGGATTAAGCTGTTTTCAGTTCAGAAGAGACATGTCCGAGCCCTGGTCACCTTGTAACAGAAAGCCATATGACACAAGTGCACTGGGGTGAAGAGATATTGATTTACCTTCTGTAAAATGAATGTAAAGTCAAAAGTCTGAGCATTTTTCAGCACCTCTCTGTACTCTGACTGATTGGTGTGACCCTGGCTGCAAGCCCCATGTCTCAGACCTTCCACTGCACATCCCACACCCTCCTAATCATCCTCCAATTGCAGATTCATATTTTGACTTGCAAAACTTGTGTGCTCTGTGTTGTAAGCCACAAATGCTCCCTTATTCATCCATTTTGTGTTCCTCACTCAAGTTCTCTGTTTTTCCTCTCTCTCTCTCCTCACATTTCCATATCTGAAGCAAACTTCCTAAACCACTTTTCTTAACCTCCCTAGGCCTTACTGTAGCACCAGCAGAAAAGGTGCAATATTAAAAAAGGTATTAAAATAGCAGAGTGATACCTCCAGAGTGATGGGAAGTGGCGAGAAACAGAATTTTATTGAAACCAGTATTTAATGTTAATTATGTTTTCCCTTCCAGTAGTGAATAACCACTCAGTGCTGAAATTGGAAGACTTGCTCAGAAAGGGTTCCATGGGATTATTTGGTTGGAATATGTCAGTGATGCTTATGGTTACCATTCTCCTGATTTCATGCCAACAGAATGGGCAGTGATGGCTTGAGAATCAGCTAACAGTTCCCTTTCTTCTGAGCATCATAAATGGTTTCAAGAAAACACATCTGAGCATTTTCTTTCTGAGTTCTTTCATCATCAGAACTGTGATATAGAATAGCTTTATTCAGTCCTCACTGTATCACAACTGTTTCCTTAAATATGATTTTATTTTTGAAGATAAAATTTTATCTTCTCTCTTCCAGGAGAATGCATTGTCCATCTGTATATTTTGGGTTTCTGTTTGTACTTTTGCCCTGTCACCCCAAAAAATTCAGTGTATGTTTCTTTCTTCTTCTAGCCAAGGGTATAAATTAAAATTCAATTTCATTAAAGTTGTAAGTAATCACTCTCTGGCTCTCATTAGTAATGATTCGGTGCAGGGGAATCCCGGCTGCTCCCACAACTGTAATTCAATTGGACTCATCAGCTCTTGTTCACAAATTGCTTGAGCTGCACTTTCTTCCCAAATTTATGGCATCAGCACTGTCCAGAGGTTGAATTACAGCTGCAGGTTTGATCAGGGACTGCATTATTCTGCATCTAATCCCTGCATTCTGACAGCAGTGGGGGGAGCACTGTTGTTTTACAGGAACTCTGCATTGTTCCTCTGCTTTATGTCAGGGGCTGAATTGCCTCTGGAATCAGGGAACTGTCAGCCCAAAGCTACAAGCAAACAACCAGCTCCAGATGACATGGTGTATAAATAACAAACATGGAGACACTCAAAAGCCAGCACTCCTTCTTCTGCACTCTCCTAAATTACCGGGATGGTGATTGACCACAGCCTGTGCTCCTGCATCAGTGGATGCAATCTGAATATATTGATGCTTTCTGAATATATTGTTGGAATGTGACTCCCAGCTTTTACCTAAAATGAGGAATGCTGATATTCACTGGTGGCACAAAGTCACTTCCACATTGATTAAATATTTCAGCCAGAAGCCACGTTCATGCATTCATTCACATCCCAGCCATTCCTCTTGAGCAGTGACCTGCAGCCCACGGCATTCCTGGCAAGAAGGGCTCTGGAATGGCAGGGAGCAGGCCCTGTGCCATTTTCCACAGAGGTGAGTGTCACTCCTCAGCTGACAGCCAGGACTTTGCCTCCTGCAAGGCAGCATGCCCCCAGACCCCCTGGTACCCAGAGTTTAATCCCAGAGGGATACAGAAGCCTTTATCCTTCCTAGAACCACTGTCCTTCAGCTGACAGAAAGGGACTGGCAGCCTTAGTTTGGAACTGATCCTCGTTAGGAGCAGAGGAAATGCCCCAGGCACATCTCACCTTGGGTCAAGGCAGGGGGAAATGGTGCATTGCCTTTGGAAGCTTCTCCTGCTTTAGCACATCTGTATCCATGTGCTCCAACAACACAGAGTAGAGCCACAGCCAGTATCTACCACTCATTTAATTGACCTTTGCTGTTTAATCTTTAATGGAAATCACTGAACACAGGGCAATAAGGTGGTTTCACCACTGTTCTGCTGCTTGTGGCTTCTGCTAATTTTCTGGGGTAGTTTTGCTTGTTCTAATAGCAGAATCTGTCATCCTCTAGTTTCACACAAATCCTAGGAGGCAAATTAGAAGAGATGTGGAGCAAATTCCTGTTGACTTTAACGAGGGTTGCGGTTTTTAAAAACTACATTAAGAAGAAAACGAAGGTTCTTTTATTTCTCTATGCAACCTTGCCTTTTTTATACACTTTGTGGTTGGAAAGACTCTGACATGAGACAGGCTGTGGGAAATGTCTGCTTTCATATAACAACTCAGAGCAGCAGCATTTGGCTGCTGGACTGCAGCTTTCAGAGAGCTGTCGGCATCACCTGTTGTGTCAGTCCCCTGTGGCTGCAGATCCCCGGGCAGGATTCTCAGTCAGCCTCCCAGGTGGGTTCCAACATGTTTTCAGTGGATTTTAGTTCCTTCATTTGTCCATTTTTTTATTCCTTTTCAAACTGAAATATATTTTTTCCATTCCTAATTAACTCCCTGCCACCCTACTTGTGGTAAAACCTGATTTATTTCTCCTTCTCTGCACTGAGAGGACAGGATACTTAATCTCCTCTGGGTGGACGCTGAAACACTGTCTGAATAAAATGCTGATCACTCATCTGGTTAGCTCCTGCCAGCTCTTCTCTGCATTCCTGCCACCTGGGTTTTGCATCATTTGCTATCGTTTCTTTAAGTGACAGAGCCGATTCCTTCTCCATTTTTGGGAGAGCAATAATTCCTAAATTAGCTGCTCATTGCATTTAGGTGTGGTGTGAGTGTTTATCTTCCGTATTAATTTTAAGACCATGACTATTCACAGGCTAAAAAGGATTGCTTGAATAAATGCTTAGAAAGGGTATTAAACCAATGTCTACAATTTACTGCATTTGCTGTTCTTTTGGGACTTTTTTTTGTGGATTGGGAGCAGCTTTTTATACCAATGTCCACTTGGTAGCTGCAGAGGAATAAAGAAGGCTTGAGAGCCTTCGTTCAGGGAGCAATGAATAAATACGTTGTAGAAACAAAGAAATATTAGCATTTTGAAAGGCTTTGTGATTGACACTCATCTGCAAAGTAAAATATGGATTTCAGATATATGTGCATGCATGCATCCATGTTTGCAGGGGCAAACTCTTTCAGATGGCAAACACTCACTGTAAGTGCCAACATTTTTTGCACATCTTGGAAATATTTGTGTAAAAATGGAAAGAGCAAAGATTGCCCATCTGCAGTGTGCGTGGGGAATGCTGTGGGCACTGCCTGTGTGCTCAGTGAAGGGAGCCAGATGAGGGAGGTGAAGAGTCAAGGCTTCCTTTCCTCCTGCTGAAGCCTTGAGAGGCCCATCCAGTGACATGTCTAATGACACCTTTCAGAGGCACCATCCATCCCTTCTGCCTCACCTCTGGAACCAGCCCAGGCTGAGGAACCTCACCGTGGATCCAGCCAAGGGGCTCGGAGCCTGGCCCGCCACCCTGCCAGTGATCTCAGGCAAATACTGGGAACTCTGTTCCATTTATTCCTCCTGAAGCAGAGGTGTTAAGAAATATGAGGCTGGTAAGTGGGTGACAGACATCTGCAAGTGTCACCTCAGCAATTCAGGTTCACAGAGAGCCTCAGAGTAGGATTGCAAAAATTGCATCATTTGTAACCTTTTCAGCACCAGCCTTTTTAAAAACAAACTGTAACCAACAGCTTTCCTTCGGACATGAAGAGAATAACTAAAGAGAACATCTGTTTTCCCTTTAGATGTGGAACTGCAATAGCAAGCCATGCATAAATTTTATTAAGGCTTGCTAATTTCTGACGAGTTTGGGGAGATACATGCTACCCGCGGAGATATTTGGCTCTGCATCACCAGATGAAAAGTCATTTTAAAAACAATGCAGAAAAAATGGACAAAGCTTGGCAGCAAATGTGTGAGGTTTTGCTCCCAGGGCTTTGGCTTTGTTTTTGCAATTTATAGATTTGTGCCCTTTTTTTTCCCCTCTTAATGTCACTCATCTTGTTTTCTGATAACCTTTTATGACATAGATGACTAAACAAAATGCACCTAAACTGACAAAGCTACTTATTGCTGGAGCCTTTTGTACTCAAAAGCAGAGGTCCAAATGCTTTCAGGACTTAGGTGTGGTTTGAGTTGTTTCTGCAATGCCAAGTTTTTCAGTACCTCAAGAGCACTTGAGCCAGCACGAGCCTGTTCTGTCTCTTTTGCTGCAGCAATGTGTCTCCAGATTTAGAACTCAAAACTTGGGAAAGCCCCACTCAGGTCCCACAGCCCCAGGTTCTGTGCCCTCTGAGGAAACATCTTGGAGCAGAACCTCAATTTCTGATCTTTCTTCACTCTCAGAACCAAGGCTCATCATCCTGGGGGGTAATCACAGTAACTTCACAGAATCCCAGAATGGTTTGGGTTGGAAGGGACCTTAAAGACCATCAGGTTCCACCCCCCTGCCATGGGCAGGGACACCTTCCACTATCCCAGGCTGCTCCAAGCCCTGTCCAACCTGGCCTGGAACACTTCCAGGGATGGGGCAGCCACAGCTTCCCTGGGCACCCTGTGCCAGGGCCTCACAGGAAAGGATTTTTTCCCAATATCCAGTCTAGGTAAGAACTGCAGAATTCTTGGCAGGACATGCCTAGAATTACACAGATAATGCCTCGTTGCATGAAATAAGTAGCAAAGTCACAGGCTGGGTTCAAAATATGCTTGTCTTCTCTCAATAATTAATTGTTTGTGGATGAATATGAGGTTTTGTGTTTTGAAAGTAAACTAATCCACTCACTGGCTGGTGTTTAATGAAGGAGAACAGGCTGCTGTCAAGCAGTCTGAAAATAGTGAAAATTAACTCCATGAAGTGTCACGACTCACATATTTTATGTGGATGAGTAATGTGTCTTCTGTGGGACAGAAGATGAAAATACCACATGGAAAAGAAAAAATAGTGGCTGCCAATTAAATAAGAGAAGCCAGAGTAATTGCTTTGACATAATTTGGTGTTTTGGCTGTTTGGTGGCAGCTGGGCTGGGCCACTGCAAAAGAATCCACTGCAAGAGAACTCACAAAGAGTATGAACCAAAGGTTCTGTAACCTCTGTATTCACAGAGGAGAAAGAAAATATATTAAAAATCAGAATACACTGAAATCATAGAGTTCCTCCCCCGGTTGGAAGGGATCTCAAGGATCATCCAGTCCAGCCTTTCTTGGCAAATGACTGGTCTAGACAAGGTGTCCCAGCACCCTGTCCAGCTGAACCTTAAAAGTGTCCAATATTGGGGAATCCACCACTTGGCTGAGGAGATTATTGCAATGACAGATTGTTCTCATTGTAAAAAATTTTCCTCTTGTGTCCAGTCAGAATCTCCCCAGGAATAATTTGTACCCATTTTTCCTGTCCTTTCCATGTGACTCCTGATAAAGAGGGAGTCTCCATCTTCTTTGTAGCCTTCCTTTAAATCCTGGAATGTGGTGATAAGGTCTCCCCTCAACTTTTTCTCAAGGTGAACAAACCCCATTCTCTCAGCCCTTCATTAAAAGGGGCATTAAAAGGGACAAGGCAAATATTGAGATACAAACTCACTAATAAGTACATTTTTTCTTCAGAAATGCCAAACTACTTCAGTTTTCTTTGGCCTCACAAGTATTAAGACTACAAGCACTTAAAAAAATTGGGATCTCTCAGAAGGAGAATAGAATAAGGATCATAAAGTCTTGCAGATAACAACCAGCCAAGGGTTCAATACCTACAGCAAAAAAACCTAATACTTTAGTACCAGAAGGTTCCCATATACTTAATGATGTTGCTAGAAAATGGTTGATCTGTTTGAACTGCTCTTGTTCATTCCTGTGCAGGAGAATGTTGTTCCCTTTGCCTCTCTGCACTTTTTCATTCTGCCATGGGGAGTGTGCAGAGAGAAGGCCATTGAAAAAGCCATATAAAACCTCGAGAATGCAATAAGCAGAACATGGCACTTTTAACACGACAAAACTACGAGCTTAGGTAAGGCTTGAAGTGCACATAAACTCCAGCACCTCCTCAGGCAAAGAGAGTCACAGTCTCAACAGAGAAGCAGCAAAAGGAGTTTAGATCATAAATGCTCTTTGGAACTACAAGCTTTGCTGCCTGAATGCACAATGAGCAATTCAAGTGCCCAGACATCTTCAAATCACCCAGGCTAAGCCAGGAGTGCACCTGCCCTGTGGGAGCAACAGTTCAATATTCTGGCTCAGTTTGCTCACCCAGCACGAGGTGGGTGATTTATCACTTTGGGTGATTCCATCACTGCACACCTTTCCTTGCTGTCCTGTTAAGATCTTCAGTTTTGTGCCTGAACTCTGGAGTTTTGATTGCATTTGCAGTAGCTCTGGCATTGCTGCAAAGGTGCTACTACTGCAGCAGGGGCAAATCCTCCTTGGGGCTTATTTGCTTCCCAGTTTCACTGAGTAAAATGCTCTTCGTGGCAGTGCTGCTGTCTGGTGGCACTCAGGGAAACAGCAGCCATGTCCCAGGTGTGGGCAAACAGATTTTAGTACAGGATCCATCAGCTGCACCCTCAGCTCAAGTGGCAGCAGCTCCTTCTCACTGGGCTTCCTGCTGTCACTCCCAGCTGCAGTCAGATCTTCATGCACAAGCAGCCCACTGCCTTCTCCAGCTGCCAGACACCTTTCCAGCTTTCATCTGCATATGTTCTCAGGGTCAGAGCTCCAAAAGTTTATTCCCCAGCCTTTCCCCCAAGAGCCCCCCATTTTTCTGCTCATAATTCAGTTGCTTTGTAGCCTACAGGGGAAATTGAAATAATGTTTTCTTAATTGGCCCTTTCTTTCTATTGTCCAGTTCTCTGTTCTCTTCCATCTTTTAGTCTTTTCCCTTTCTTTATGGGAGATTAAAGAAGAAGGAATAGAAGCAGCTGCACAATCAGCAGAAATAGAACAGGTGTTATAGGAAGAAACAGAGATGAGAAAAACAGAGTAAAAATAGGAAAAAAAACTTAAAAGGGAAACTGAGAAGGTAAAAGAATAGAAAGATGAAGTGATTGGTATTGCTTTATTTTATTTTTGTATCAATGTAAGTTGTTTTAATTTCTGTCTAAGTCCAAAGAACGGAGATGAACCAGAAATCCTGAAGCATGGAGCTGGACAGATAATAAGGAACAGGGGAAAGGGAATTCTCTGAGGCTGAGAACAAACCTGTCTCTCATCGGGGACACTTTCACCTCCTGCTCACGCTCATGGCAAAGCCTCTGCAGGGCCATCAGTGGGGATTGTCACATGTGGCTGTGAGCCCTGCACGGCACCAGCCCGGCTGCTGCAGCAGCAAACAGAATTCTGCTTTGTGCTGCTCCGGAGCAGCTTCCCAGTGATTCCATGGGGAACCACAGTGCTGCGAGGGATGGAGGGAGGGAGGGATGGAGGGAGGGCTGGACCTTTTCCTTCTGACAATTAGATGGGAGCTGTTGAAATCTGCTTTCATGGATGAATGCATGGAGAACTAAGGACGTCTGGCAACTGAATCATTTGATTAGTTTATTGTATACCACAATTTCCCTTTCCCAGATGAAGCAGGTCTGTCACTGGAGTGAGACTTCGCAGTTACTCTCTGCCAAAAGCCCTCAGCAGCTCAGAAGTCTGAAGAGGACCTCGAGTAGGGTACAGACAAAGCCAGTGGAGCAGGAGAAACCGAGCTAATCAGAAAACGCCAATCTGGGCACCCCACAGTTCCACAGGGGCTGATTTCCAGGCAGTTTAACATCTGCGGATTCCAGCGGGAGTCCTGAGTGCCCAGCTGTTGCGAAAAGCGGAGCACGGGGGTTCGGGGCTGGGGTGTTTGTCTCCATCCCAGCGGTGTGGCTGGGCTCTGGCAGGGCAATCGTGACATCCAGCGGGAAACTCCTGAACTACAGCAGCATCTGATGGAGCAATGAGCCGCTCCTGAGTCTCAAACAACAAGCAAAGGGTAAGAACAAGGAAGGGAAACTGTTCAAGAAAGCTTCTGTAGTGAATGGCTCAGGAGTTAAGAGTTCAGTGCTGGTCTCCTGAAATCTCCAATACCCAAATACGTTTTGAAATGTCTCTTCTTGCCAGGGAGAAAAAC
>VZTT01060677.1:8020-44446 GCA_013400855.1 Buphagus erythrorhynchus
AAATAATTGATAGCTGCACTCACACTGCCCGTGGTTCTCTGGCTGGCTGTACTCATGTTGTGCTTATAGGACTTTACAGGACATGTGGTAGGGATCTCGCTTTCTTGTTGATGTGACCTATTTTCATGTTTTCAGGTGAAAAATTATGCCAAATGAACTTTCTTATACCTACTATGATATGATGATAAATTTCTATATTTACAACCACAGCTGTCCTGAAGTGTTGTAAAACTTTTAGTGTTGTGAGGCCCTAGGGTTTGACTGCCAGAAGACAGTGACTGAAGAAAGAAGAGAGACGTCTTAGAAATTAACCTGAGGGGTGTTACATTAAAATCTTCTATGGGCAAAAGGAAATACATCAAGTGAGTTGAACCAGGGACTTACCATTAGTTTAGTTAATATCCTGTTACTCTAGTCAAACATACCTGATTGATTTTAAAAAGCCTCATAAATGACATGGTAGAAATGGTACAGGAGAAAGTCTCCCCATTATCCACCTCTTTTCTCTGGCATTATCTCTAGGCCCTCAGGGCACTGGTTTTGGTTGACCTCAAAAAGAAAGGGATGTTTATAAATTTGTGTCAGCATACTAAGGACAGAAAGGGTTATTGTTTTTCAAGGAGTGAGTAGCAATTTGTTTTCTGGATTATTTCTTATGCTTTATAAACAGATACAAAATTTATTGTTTGCTTTGGGCACAGACTGGTGGAGCTTGTGAGGCATAGAGCAGATTTGCAGACATGGTGTGGGCAAGCAAAGCAGAACATTGCACTGGCTGGGCTGGGGTCAGCTTTAAACAAGGCCTTGATGATATAATTCTGTGCAATTAATAATGGGTGTTTGGTGGCTCTTGCCATGGAATGGCTGGTTTCTTGATAAAGTTTATTTGGTTTGAAAACCCAAATACTTAATGACTTGCAGATAGAATTAACCCTTTTGGTTATAGCTGTGCCACACCCTGTGTTGCACTTTTCAGGTGTAATTGCTGTAGAGCAACTGCAAGTGATGTTTTATGCCACAGAAGGATAGCTACTCTGTGTATTTGGGCTTCCTTTTGATGAAAGGTAATGTCTATTTTCTTAAACATTTTACATTTTTCAGAATTGCTGTGAAATTCTCTGCAGTTCTGCCATTTTGGGGTAAAAACCAAAAATTATGTAGAGACTGAGCAAACTGATGTTTCGTAACAGTTTATTTCTACCAAAAAATGCAGAGTATATGAGATTATGAGTATAATCTGCATATATTTGAAAGATATGAGCACTTGAGTCAAAAGAGATGACCAGTGTTATATCAGCCTTGGGAATAGCTGATTGTCTTGCTTTTAGTCATGTAGCAGACTTTGAATCTCCCCTTAGGAAGCTCTTACAAGGGATTCCCAAGAGTCTATTGTTTCAAACACAAATTTTCCTGCACAGAAAAATATATCTGACACAGTTTGCTTTCATGTGCTTGGGGCTACTGGGATGCTTTTGAAACTTCCTTGTGCTTGATGGCTTGAAAAACACCGTTTTTGTCAGGATGCTGCAGACGTGTAACCTCCACTGATTTCTGGGATTTGCAGTCTCAGTCTCAGCCTGTACAAGCTGTTTGTCTGGCTCAGTGTCATCTCCTTAACCACAGGCAGCACTTGTTGCATAATACAAAGGGACTTGGTTTCTTTTTTCCACCTTTTCTGCCTCAGTCCTCACAATGAACTGAAGAACTACATTTTTGTTTGACCCCACAGTTAAGGACAACTTTAATGACAATGCTGGTTTCATAGACAGGCCACTGAAGTTTGTATTCCTCTAGCACTACAACATAGATGCTTTGTGCCAGTGGTGTTTACATTAGAAAAAAAGAGTTCCTTTATGTACTGTGAAAGCAACAGATTCAGTGAAGTAGCTTGTTCTGCATTTTCTGTTTTGTTTGCTGACTTATTAACTCCACAGCATTTATTCCTTTAAAAGCTGACTTGGAATTTTCAGTTGTGTAATTCTCAGTGTGCTAAAGGCTACATTTGAGGTATGTGCATTCAAAAATGGTTCAGTAGGGATAGTTTACTTCCACTGGTTATTATTTCAGGCATGTTTGCAACAAAGAGAAAAAGGTTTTATTGTTGTTTCAGATCTGCTGTGTTCTAGGAAATTGAAGTACATGCTTTGAAAGGGTGAAAACCTGGATGTCCTAGAGCAAAATTTTTCTAGTCTTGGAGGCCAGAGAGCTAGAAGGCTCATTCTCCAGTCTTTACATTTTACATCCTGGAGTAAGTGAGGTCATAATTGTCTTGTTGCTTTATTTTGCATGAGTAACTAAGTGTGGTCACCTCTTAGAACGATGATTGTGTGCATGGACCAGCATGGATGAATTTCCTTCTGCTGGAAGGCACCACCATGAACAGCATGAGGAGGGACTTTGGAGGGGCAGCCCAGTTTGTAGCTCAGGAAATCCTAATCTAAAACAAAAGAGTGCATTATAGCAGATGTTGTCATATCATTAAATGTTGTGTTTGGGTTTTGTTTGGTTCAGTTTTTCTCTTCAGAAGGTACAAGAGGCTGCTCCTATCTAAGAAGTACAATATTGACATTTATTGAATGGGAAATAAGCTGGATTGTGTCTGTTTTGGAGCTTTCCCTCTGCCTTGTGCATCCTTTTGGTGACTTAGGTGCCTCTGCTGCCTGCAAAAGCTGCAAAGCATCTGGGCTTCAGTGCTTTCCTGCCAGGAGGGTGGTATCTAAAGGATTGGCTTCCACATGGAGAGCAGTTGCACATCTTGAAGTGTTATTCTGTCTCTTAAGTAATAGAAAGAGCCTTATAGGATGGGTACAAGCCCATTTCAGTCATTGCTTGTCACAGGGCTTTGAAAGCATCTTTAAAAAACACGTGTGTGTCTGGCATGAGCTCTGTGTGGGAAAAGACACATGGGCTGCTTGTAGAGCAGTGTGACAAACAGATGGACAGGGTGATGGATTGGGAGGGATAGGCCAGTGTAAAGCTTGACAGTTGGGATAAATGGTAGGAGAAAGAAGTTTTGACATGGGACAAATTTTATGTGGTAGCAAATGAGCATCTGGCAGGTGGATTTGAGTGGGGAAGGGACACAATCAAATTTTGAGCAAGGAGAGCAGCTTGTTCTTGTTACATCTCACATGTTTTTGTGGGACTGCAAGAAAGGCATCTTGGAAAGCCAGGAAAAGCAGTGACACAGTAGCTGGGATTGAGTAAGGGTATGAAGGAGAGATTAGGAGTGAGGGTGAAATGTAAGCAAGCACCCCCAGAAATTTCACAGAAGTGCAGCCAATAGATAGAGTTTGTAGGTGGAGGCCCTGGCTTTTGTATTCCAGGTGAGCAATCTCCTAGTGGATCTGCAGAATCCCTGAGGGTGCAGGGCTAAGGAGGAGGAAATGAAGACATGTCAAATATGAAGAATCATAACTTGGTGTTTGGCTGCATTGTTGTGTGAGTCCGTCCATCACTGCACGAAACCTCTGTGACAGGCACGGATTTGTCATGAGTAGAGGCTGGTGTGTGAAATCAACCTTCTCTGCTGCTCTGCCTGAGAGAAAGAGAGCACCTCTGACATACAGCCCCACTTCTAATTGCAAATATTTTATAACCCACAGCCCTAATGGAACTTGGGAGGAATTATTACAACAATGTATTCTTAACAATGTATTGCAAGACCAAATTGGAATAATGCTTTTAAACTTTAAACATTCTGCATCTGATCTAATGTTACAGCTAATCCATCAGAAATTGATCCTGAAGTCTCTCAAAAATGGCTGTTGCTGGTGTAAATGGATATAATGAATGCTAGTGTTGTCTTGCCAAATAAGAAGTGATACTATGAGTCCTCACAGTGGCAAAGACAGATCGATAGCTTGTGGAAAGATATCCCCATCTACATCTGGGGCACCAGTCTTCATCTCTGGATATCAGTGCTGCATTCCCCCATGTCAAAAAAAGGTAAATGTTGTTAAAGAAGTATAATGGAATCATTAAAATAGAACCAGAACTGATCTCACTTGAGACAGGATCAACTCTACCTAAACCTCTGCACAGGCACTGAAACTGAGGACCTGCAATTATTCTTGTTCCTTGTGTTTTTACAGCAATAAATGGCATCCCCATGCCTGTGCTCTGGAGAGTATTTTCTTCATAACAAAATTACTCCTGTCTTTTCTTACTTTGTTTTTTGTGAGCAAAGCAAGAAATACCATAGACAAAATTGACAACAACTCAGTAGAACGTTTCTGGTCTTACAACCAAGTAAAGTAAAAATTTCTT
Organism: Buphagus erythrorhynchus; assembly: GCA_013400855.1. Classification (NCBI taxonomy): domain Eukaryota; kingdom Metazoa; phylum Chordata; class Aves; order Passeriformes; family Sturnidae; genus Buphagus; species Buphagus erythrorhynchus. The sequence continues at coordinate 12,290 of VZTT01060677.1, forward strand.
TCAGAAGGCACCAAGCTCAGGGATATGCTGTGTTTAAAGAGTGAAAATAAATACAAGAATTTATGGACCAGCCAATCTACAGGCTTGCTGATCAACAAAACAGCAGCTTTAAAGCCTACAGATAATGTAGATAAGTTTGAGTCACACTAAGTTTTGTTCATTTCTTATGAGAGAATATCGAAGGTTTTGGTCCTGATTGTGGACAGAGCAATAGCAGAGTATAGGACTTGTGATGAATTATTTCTTTCCCAGTGCTTTTGGGTGACACATTCTATTAAATATTAGTGAAGTAGCTTCTCTCAGCTCAGCTCTTGTCTCTCCTCTGCAGGCATTTTGCTGTGTTTTTGTCACTGTATTTACTCAGAAAGACAGTATTTCTGCTGGCCTCCCATCTCACATAGAAACACCCTGAAAAAGAGAAGTTTGGGTTATATGTCAGGAAAATTTTGCTGGAACAATTAAGTTTTGGGGGAAAAATGAAGCTGATTAAACGAAGTGAACACTGGGAGCCATTTGGGAGCTAGTTAACATCACTGAAAATTATACAGGAAGGCAGTAATTCTACAAAATTAAGTGTAAAAACTGGATAATCCAAGTGATTTTTTAATGGGGTTCTTACTGTCTGTTATTTGGAGAGAGACAGGCAATGGTATTATTAGTAATCCCATGGAAAGAGTATTGAGACACCAGCATTTGCAGAATCTCGGTGAGTAATAATTGCAATTTTTTAAGCTGTTACTTCACTATTCAGGATTGTACTTGAAATGGAGAAAAATGCTCTTATTTCCTCAGGCTCCTACAGGAAGAGTGATAGAGAAGGGAGTTAAACCCAAGGCAAATGTGCAAATGATTATTAGTACTTTCTTTAGTCTGAATTTTTTGTCACAGCTTTCAAAAAATGTTTTAGAAAAAAGCAATTGTTACAATATTCTGGTCATTAGTTATCTGGGAGTTTTGTGTTCAAATATTTATTTTAACATGCCAATAAAGGTTATTTGACAATATTTTCATCGTTTAAGATATCTGAAGACTACACCTCTTTTTTTCACTACCCCATATGGTTTCCTTTTCCAAATTTAAAGGAATGTAACATGATACTTGCTTCATTTAACCTCTGAGCTGGCAAACAGATAAGGATGAAATGGATGATAGGAGAATTAGCTTTTAAATTGCAGAGCACTAATTTAGAAACAACGTAGAACAATCTCATACAGGCTGATGTTTGACTTTTTCCATGCCTAGATGATAATTCTGTGGCTGTTAAAGACAGGAAAGCTATCTAGCAGTTATGGATGTCATCAGCTTTTGTCCAACAGCTATCAAGGACTGTATCCAACTGAAAAGGAACAGAATGGTTTAAATCAGCCAGCAGTAATAGAAGGTTTGGGATTAAGTTCTGTTACATAGGAGGACAAATTCTGCCACCTGCTCTGGCTTTACAAACTCTGATTTTGAAATACAGGTTTCTCTTCTCACTAATTACAAGTCCTGTAATATTTTTAAATAAAAGTAGCAGCCAGTAATGTGAATTGAAGTGGTTATGCTGGGAAATACAGTTGAAGGACAAGTTGCTGTATAGCCATAGGGTGGGGGAGAAAAGGCAGAACAGTTGACAGTAGCATACTGAAAATTTGGTTGCTAAACTTTTACTTTGTAGAAGTGAAACAAGGTCTCCATGGCCTACTTTGCTCAGGAGGATAATCAGTGTGTGAGTGGTCAGGGTGATATTCCATGGTGGATTGCACCAGTGTGCTCTGTAGAGCCTAAACCCAAATAACATTTGTTTGCCTTAAAAAGGCATGAGAAACTCCAGGTCTAAATGAAGTTTCACCATTTTTTGTTCCAAGAAATGGAAGTTACTGCACCTCTCACACCTGGTTTTCTGAGTGTGAGGCCTATTCCAGCAAATACTCACATGAAAACAGAGTTGTGACTGCAGGTTCAGGGCTGTAGCAGAAGTTGATTCTCATTGATTTAGGATTAATGAAATGTGTTTTGTGCTTTTAAGACAACAAGGCCTCAAAGAATCACAGAACTCTCAGCTCCCATCCTGACAGGTAGATCATGAAGAAATAATCTCTGAAATATTTAAAACTCTTCTGGATAATTAAATGTAGTGACAAAGATTTTTCCAAATTAACTCTCAGTGCAAGGTATTCCATTGCATTGTTCTTCTGTAGAGACTGCCAGTTTATTTCTTGCACTCTTCATCTCACATTCTTCTAAGCACATGCTTACCTTTCTTTGTTCTGCTTCATATTCCCATTATTGCTTCCTCATTCAGTCAGGCCATTCCAACATACACATTGCACCTGCTTGGATATCTTTAAAACTACCTCTACAAATCCCTAAATCCATTACAGATGCAAACAAGAGCCTCGCAGTGAGACAGTCTGTCTTTTGGACACCAGGTTGTCATCAGAAATCTCACCATCACTTCTTCACCTGCTCATGTGGTACCCAGCTGTGCCTTGCTGGCTCTGCTTTTGCCTGGAGTGTGAGATTTGTTGTTCAGAGGTGAGATTCCCATTTCTGAAAGACTCCATGTCAATCTCTCGTTGGCCTCTCTGTGTTCTTCCAGAGAACATACAGAATTAGGTTTTGATGGGAGAGAGGGGAATGCTTCAGTTCTTCTTCCATGTGCATTAAAATATAAGTGCATATTGTAAAGAAAATATAGCTGCTTAAGGAAGCAGAGTGGTTAGAGTGAAAACTTCCAATAACTCTGGAAGCCAGGATCTTTACATGTTTTACATTACAGTTCACTGTGTTAACACTTGGCCACAGTGCCGTGCAGCTCCTAATGCATCAGAATTATGGAAACATCTGGGCTAAATAGCTTCATGCCGATCCACTGAGAAAATCCACCAAGGATTCAATACTTCTTAAGATATTTCATTTTCTATCTAGGATAGTAGGTTGCGTTATGCTTATATACCGATTTACGAAACACACAGGAACATTTTGTTTCTTTCTTTTTTTTCTTTTAGTCTTTTAAGTGCCTACAGGGCACATCTGTGCTTTTTTATTAAGAGCTACGTTATGGCTGGGCCTTGCGTGGCTGCAGTGTGGGAGAGGGAGCAGAGAAGTTCCTTTTCCCTTTGCACAGCCCATCCTGAGACTGCCAAAAATTACAAACCTCTCCAGAGCCAGGAGTAAACCTTTGAAAAGAAGATGTTTCTGCTGCATCTCTGTCCTGCTGGCCAGGAGAGCTGGCTGACCATGTGGGAAAGTACCAAATCACTCTGTTGCAGCACAGCCAAGGTATTCTGCAGTTGGAAGCCCCTTTGCTGCAGGCATTGCTTCCCACACGCTGTCTGTCCCTGGCACACCCTTCTGCCAGGACTGCAGGAGCAGCATGTCCACTGGCATCCTCTGAGCTCGCCCAGGCGCTGTTCTGGGGACACCAGCTCTGCTTTGGTGAGTTTGGGTTGTCCTGGTACGGAGAGAATGGTCTGTAGCAAGCACTGAAATCTGCCTTGAGTCTCTTGTATGGCACACGCAGCTCCTGCTGACTGTGAGGTCTGTAGTGTTGTAAGCTGATCCCATTTAGTGTCAGATAGAGCTTTTGGATTGCAAAACTTCCCTGCCTCCCTGAAAAGCATGCATGTTGTACATTGTTCTGCTGCATAACCCTTATAAAAGCCTAATAGCAGGGTGTTGTTCCAGGTATGACTTTGGCCTGTGTCTTGCAAGTCAGTGGTGAGCATCTAAATGTCTTGAATTTCAGTCCAGCACATGATCAGTGTGGGGCTCACTCTGACACCATGTAAAATAACTGCCATTAAACCTTTATTATTGGGCAAACCCTACATTTTTGTTTTTAAAGAGGTGAGGAATTGCTACAGAGCATTCATTTTTTCTCTGGAAGTATCTTAGTGCTGGATACATCTTTTAATTGCTTCCTTCTGGCTCTGAAAGCTCAGCCTTCATCTGGTGTTCAGGTTGGACTTCAGATGAGGCAAGGAGCTGGAGAAGAGACATTTTGTAAGGGACTGGACTGTGCTGTGGCCTTACCTTTAAAGGTGATAAGTTTGCTTAAGTTAACTGCTTGATCAGGACTGAGAACCAGTCATGGACTAGAGATCTTGAGGTGTGAGGATACAGAGTTAGTCTGCTATGAAGATGACATCTTTCTGTGTGGAAAAGAGAATGTTATCATCCTTTCTGTAAGTGTCAGATAAAGCAAATTCAGCTACACTCGTGCAGCATGAAGAATACATAAACTTTTTTTTCTTCAACTCAGATCCTTCAATTTTACTCACATTTGAGAGCAGTAAATTAAACTCTTTCTCATGGTGTGAATTTGTAAATAGTCTGATGCAAAATTTTTCTTTTGTCTCCTTAATTAATTTGGATGTCTTTTTTTTTTCTTCTAGTGAAGGGGATGATTTTCACCAACAGTAATGTTTTAAGCTGACGTGATAAACTCTTGGTCTAATGGAAAACCAGTTAAAAGCAGACCTGGGAGCAGCAATACCAGCTTGTTATCCAACACTGCTCTCCTTGAGTAGGTATGTGAACTTCAGTATCCCTTCTCCCAAAGGTACAAAGGTTTTGTTGGATATAAAATAAGGACCTTTCTATGCTGTGCTGACTTTCTCTTCACTAGGCCAAAGAAATGTAAATATAGATCAGGAAATGTTCAAGGCAGCCCATGGTGTGGGGAATTAATCTATTTTATATGCATATAAAAAGCTTTTATAGGGATGATCATCAACACATCGACACAACAATGTCTGATGTGGACTGTAAATAAAACTGTGTCCCAGGCCTCTAAATCTCAGCAGCCTGGACTGCTCTGAGCATTGAGACAGCCCAGCTGAGCACTGAGAGCAGAATGCTGGCACGTAGCTCTTCAGGTCATTGTGAATTTCCCAGCTTTCAACTGAGCCCAAAACACGACTGTAAAACTGAGATGAGGCCTCTGTGAGCCTGAGCTTCCCTGGGTGCACTGGGATTTTCTGGGATGAGAACAAAGTGCCTCTGTCTGAGGGCTCAGCGTTCTTGGTGACTCATCTGGAGCTGGAGACTCAGCCCCAACAGGAGCAGGTTCCTCTGTTCTGGGTTCCAGCTGCTGGGCACAGTTTGTTGACTTTACCCTCTGCAAACCATGTAATGTGTGTACTTAAAGGAAATGAAGTCTACAAACTTCAGAAGATGAAAGACACCACTTCATAATCTTCCACCTCTGAATATAGGAAAAAAGAGCCAACATGCAGCCATGATTATATTTAATGCATTGTTGCCAAGTATTCTGAAAATACATTGAGGAGTGTTCTGTGATTTTTATATGCACTGGAATATAGATGTGCAAAGCTGAACAGGGTTTCATTTCCTTCCTGTGCTTGGTGTCTGCAATGACTTAGAATCTCTTAAAATGTTTTGCCAAAGTGAAGCACATCTCCCAGTTCAAAAAGGCATACTGATGGTGAGTATCTACTGAAGAAGGTAGTGTTTTGTTTAAGGTTCTTCTTTCTTTGGTTTCTTTTTTTTTTTTTTTATTCTGATTTGAAAAATAAAGAAGAAAAATCTCTCACCCGGAGTAGATGCTAGGGAAGAGACAAAGCACAGTGTGTTTCTTTGCATTAAATACCAGGTAAGTGATGCAGCTGGACTTGTTCAGTTGGCATTACAGAAGTTTTCAAGTCTTCAAATGTATTGGTGACTGGTGAGTGTTCTAACATTCAGGAATACCCATGTGTTGGTGATAATGAATTTCATGTCATTCCTGCTTTGTTGTAGATGCACTTTTCTCAGCTGTTCACAGTACTGAAAGTGCCAAGTATCACATTCACACTGGTTAAAGAAATCATTCATGAATTGAAAATATATTTTCCAGGACATTTGTTGACTGTGTGTCCAAGGGGATCCCATCAGCAGCCCAAAAGGGAAGTGCTGTTTGGAAAAATCACACAATGATGCCTTGCAGCCTTCACTTGTTCTGAGGACACCCATGATCTCCATCAGTTTTCTCAGGTATTTTCAGGTGGAGAGGGATAAATTGGCACAAGCTGCGTATGGAACAGTTCTTTCCTTATTTAGAAACGTTTATTCAAACTTAGTCATTTTTTACTGTTCTACATAGTCTTTACTGAAATTGGTGCAGTGTTTATTTGCAGTGTTCTGGAAAATACTGTATGTAGTTTATTTATCTTTTAAGCCTTTTTAATGGGAAGAAATAAGGTAGGGTTGTCAGCATGTTCTGCATTCTCTGCTTTCCTAATGGCAAGAACTTCTGTGGAAAGTTGGAGGAAGAAGTTGATCCCACAGCACAAGTTTGGCACATCCCCATGGCCTCGAGATGGTGTTTTCCCTGGAATGTCTGAAGGCACCTAAAGGTAGGTGATGATTGTTACTTGTGTTTTACAGTTGGTAAAATTAAACCACTAGAGGTTTAAGTGGTTCACCTGAAGATCAGATAATAAATCCAGAGTGTGTTAAGCACCAAACTCCTCAGTTCTCAGCCTCTGGCAGCATAGCTCCACTTAGAAAAGGAAAAAAATCCCCAAACTCTCTAATTAGTCATGGAAGGAGTGAATGTGCAGGAATCTCATACACTTTCAATCACTCAGTTCTTTTTCATTGATGCAAAGCATTTCTGGGGTGTGAGTTCACAGGGAGAAAGGGTGACTGAGGTGAGAAATGTTCAAACAGCTGAACAAACCACACATGCACTTGAAATTACTGCAGGGTTTGTAAGTTCATAAAAGCCTCATAACTGTAAGGTTTATTAGCCAGCATAATAATTTTCCAAGGGAAATAGGGGGAGTTGTGAGTTAATTATCCCTCCGCTATGCTGCATGTGCTGTAACACTGGAGAAAAAGATGATTTTTCTTTTTTTTTTTCTGCATGTCATTGACCAATATAGCAGTGATACAGAGATGTTATGTGGCTATAAAAACAAAGCAAAAATCCCCAGCAAACCAAAGAGTGACACTGGGGTGTGTCATGTTGAAATGCCACCAGTAGAGATAACTCTTTACTAATGCTGCACACAACAAGGGAACCTTTGGGGAACGTTTTTCTCTGACTGTGCCATTTTTCTCTGACTTGCAAAAAAGCTGCATGCACACTGAAGCTCATTCAGAGAAATGCATGTGGCAGATCAGGGGAATGGATTTCAAAGCAAAATCCACAACTTTTAGGTGGATTGATTTATTTTTCTGATGTGAGTTTTGTTAGGATATTGATCTTCAAAAGTGTGATTTCTGTGGTTAGAGTAATATCCTTGGTGAGCTTTCATGCAGCTGGCAAGTATGATTCACTAAAAGTTTGTATTTTAGAGATTATTTTTTCTTGCAGGAAAAGTAATTTTTTCCACAAGACTCTGAAAGAAATTTATAATGCATATAAATGGAGTTTATTAAAGCTTTGGCAGATCGTGACCCACATTAATTTGTAAAACTCAGCATCTCATAGCAAGTAGTCAAGTTTAGTGTTCTTGGGTTCAGGTAATGATTCCTGGATACAATTCTCTGATCCTGACCTCCAGCAGCATATTTTCTTGGACAAGAACATGTTTTTTCCAGTATGTGTGGGACAAAAGCTTGTATATTGATCAGATCAGCTACTTCCTGATAGAAGTATGAGAATAACTCACATGTCTGAAGTGGGTAGCAAATATAAAATTATCTCAACAGCTGCATGAGCTAAACAGACATTTGAAAATAATGCCATTTATAAGCTCCAAAAGCTTCCAAAGACTAAGGATTACTGGTCAGCCTACTAATTTTCCAAGGATTGTAGGTGATGTGAGTTACCCCTCCAGCACACTGCGCCCATTTTGGCACTGAAGAAAGTACCACATGGAACAGTGTTTCACATTTTATTTGCTGATGAGAAATCAAAAGCACTGGGGAAAAGCACTGAGAAGTCAGAAGCACTGGGAAATCCCTACAGTTGGTTTTATTTTCTTTTTTTCAACTGCAGACTGTTATGCCACTTTAAATAAACATGGTAATCTACCAGACTAGTATTAAGATAAATGTTTTGTGGCCTCAGCTAAGTCCATTTCCTGCACTCATTTCTCAGCGTTCAGTTTAGAATGGCAATAGCTGGAGCACTTGGGAGGGATCTGGACAGACACTGATAAAGTCCTTGGTCAAAAAGAAGTAGTTGATCACACCCATGGGTGGTCCTTTGCAATGTTTTGTTTACAGAAATCTCTGACATTATTTGCAACAAAAGCATTCGTCTGACAGGAGGCTGTTCTGGTTGTTCTGAGGTGTTGTGTGTCAGTTCATAGGCTGATGTCCTAAAGAGGGAGATTGAGAGGGCTGGGGTTAAACTCCTCTGATGTAAGAGATCATGCATTTTTCCTGTCTGTAACAGGGCATTTGTCATTTAGAAGGAGACTGATTGCTAACCTGGTTATGTTACCTAACAAAAGAGTTGGAAATGGACTGCTCAGCTGAGTGGGTTTATTCCTGAGTGGATCCAGTAGTTTGAGACACTGAGGGATAATACATGGTAGGGCTTTGGAGACTTGGGATATCCATGAGATTGAAAGGCCAGGAGTTCAGTAAGTTTTCCTTGGGTTAGGAAGAAACAAGGCAAGTCTGGCCATACAGAGTTGTTTGCAGGCTGAAGAGAGTTCAAGTTCAGCAGAAGGTGTTAGATCACTATAATGATTCTAAAAAGTTTCCAGATAGTGACAGGAGACTTGACAGCAGAATACCAGAAACAGCAATCCAGATCAAACAGCCCTGGAGTCCTCTTTTTTGTTTTTCACTTCCTCTTCAACATCTGTGTTTTTTCCAATGGAACTTTTGTAATGGTAAGGTACAGTAGACAACGATCCCTCTGTGGCAATATTTCTCCTCCTAGATCTTGAAGGAATACTGATTTGGCTTTCATAGTTTATTTACTGGCATTGCCTGTGCTGGCTGTAGGAAGACCATTACAGTGTAGTGCTGTGAGTAATAGGGGCCTGATGAGCTCCCAGCAGATCATCTGAAGGCTGATGCCATGTTGCAGGAAACTTAAGAGAAGCCCTTCAAATCATCAGGTACTTTTTCCCTCTCAGGACTTGCTGTTGCAGAGTTTCAAGACTCCCTTTGAATGGTTTATCATTCCTCTTTGTGTCTTGTGGGAGACAAAGAGCTGCTGGATGTAGCTGGTCATTATGGGAATCCTCACGGGTGTCTCACTAGAAATAACTGATGACAAGCCATTGCAAAAAGATGGATTTCAGAATTACATGTATACAGTGGATGATAAATACAGGTGACAACAAAGAAACATCAATAAGAACTTGGTGTAGGAAAGCTACTGCACTGACTCAGTCTCCTTCACTAAAAATGAGTGTGGTCCATAGATGTTGGTTATTCCAGCAAAGCACAGAGTTTAGTTTATCACATTTTCAGTTTCATTTAAACTTGCAGAAAGGCTTATTGGAGCTTTGAATTCCACATCAAAACAAAACCTTTGAAAACTTCAAAACTTTACAAGGATTTCCCCCTCGCCCCCATTCACTCATTTCTGTTCAAATCCATTTTTTCCATCAGCTGAGGATACTGGCAGATGAATTGGTATCCCTGAGCTAATATTCATTCTGGTGGGACCCCAAACTAAGAGAGACCTTGATGGGTGTTCCCCTCCAGCAGCGACCTGTGGTTCTTGGCAGCCCTGGGAAGGAAAGGGGCGACACCAGCCAGAGGAAGGGTTTCTGTTTTCAGTGCACCAGCCAGATTTTGGGTGCTGCTGCCAAGAATGCAGATTTTATTAGTGCTGCAAAAAGAAACTCTGTTCAGGGGTCTTTATTTTCAATTCCAATTTAATTCATGCTAATACTGCAAAGCATATTCTTCACTACCCTAATGCCATTTCACAGCCCCGGGTGGAGTTGCCCTCGTGTTACGGAGTGGAAATGGGTTCAGGGTCTTTAGGGAGTTGGAGTTATTATACCAGATTTAAAGCATAAATGGGGAAATTATGTTGGTGGGGGAGAGATGGGGTAGGGAGAGGAAAGGCCTGGGATATGTGAAGTGGTTTCAATAAGAACCACTGTGAAATTTTATCCCCTTCTCAAGAAGACACCAGCCTTTTCATAGTCTCCCCCATTTTTCCACGCTTAAAGTAAATAAGTAAATAGCTCATGCTCCCACTTGCTGGCTTCCAATGGAACCCAGAACCAAGGGGTACAAAAGAGACATAAAAGGTCATTTAATGGCTTGAAAGGAAATAGTTTACAAATGGATGAGTACGAGGTAGGATTGGTTCTTAAGAATTTTCCCGTTTGGTTTCTGTAGCAGAGGATGGCAGCAGAAGAATTTTGCTCACGTATTCCTATGTTCACTATGTTCACCAAACAGGCTATGCCAGATGCTGGAGTGAAGAAATACTTAATTACTGAAACTTTCATTTACATTAGCTCTAAACCCTCATTTTGTTACTTACTTTAATTATCCAAGCCAAATAAACACTGAGGAGTGTGTCTCACGTTAATTTAGGCCCAGGCTCAGGAAGGTAGCTTAATTAAGCACCAGTGTAATTCACAGCACATTAGAAGTCCCACTGAAACCCACTTCTGCTGTTTTGCAGTTGTTTTGAAGCTGGTTTTACTTCTTGACGCTCCAAGACAAGCCAAGCTTATTTTTTTTCATTTCAGCTCAAGTTAGGAGCAGGGGAGAAAGGCAATCTGAGGTTAAGTGGAGAAAAATTTTACAGACTATTTGGGGAAAAGCTGAATTTTAAGGAGAAATGAATGCAGAGGATTTGAAGCATGTGTGGGCTGGGTGTTTTCTCCAGCTGCAGGTGGAGGTTCCTTGCTGCGTACCCAGTTCCCAAGGTGCTGCTTGGATGGTTCTGCACAGGAGGGGACAGGAGGCCACTGTAAATACCTTGGGGCTGGGCTGTGTTGTGCCCATCACGAGGAGTGCCATGATAAAAACTCTGTTGGATGCTGGCAGAAACCTGATCTGCACCTGATTGCTCACCTTGCTTGCCTGGGTAGCTCAGAGTGTGCTGGGGGAGCTTTTTGCTGCTGCTGAAACTGTGGCAGAGGAATTGCCTAGATTAATTTCTGTTCAAAAGTTTTAAAGAAACTCTCTACCTTGGCATTAGCTGGGTTGAAATACTTTTAAGATCCAGCTTGCTCGGAGTGTGGTCCTGCTCATGTTAGTATGAATAACTCCATTATGTCAAAAAAAAAAAAAAGGCGACTGCATAAATTAGAAGAAACTTGGGTCCTGTGCCATTCTTTCAAGAAATTGTGAATGTAGTTGGGGAATTGACAAATATCTGGAATATTAATTGAAAACACCAGACAACATTTTGTATTTCTTGTTATGTTACAGGAGTGTTACAACTCACTTTCTTTTAGTTTTAAATAATTATCTAGATAATTAAGCATTTTGTTTTAAACCTATTAAAACCATGCTATAAAAATTAGTGCCAGTTTTATATAAAATGCAGAGAAACTTAGCTCATATAAAATGTTTTTTAGTTGAGGAAAACACCTAAACAACTTTCTGGAAGTTTTGAAACATTTTGACAGAACTTCTGATGTAATGATAGAGAAAATGCTGAAAGATTAGCATTTTAAACCAAATGTTTTTTGTGTAAAACAAGAAAAATCAATCATCACATTAAAGGGGGGTTCTTATAACAATGAAGCAATTTATCAAGTGCAAATGCAGGGTTATGAATAGACTCCAAAAAGCACTTAGCTTCTTGTCCAGAGCTGCTTTCCCACAAAGTTAACATTAAGTCACTGACAGAGTCGCTGGGAAACTGGGATACTTGCACGTAGAAAATTTGTTTGGAAAACGTTTCTATTTTTGGATTTATCAACACATAATTCTGAAAAAGATTTTTCTCTTTCTCTCCATACCCACTCTGCCTGTTTGCCTATAATTTCAGAATGGAAATGCTGGTGCCTCAAGTGAAGAGTGGTGCTTGGGAGCATTTTAACTTTGTTCAGTAACATTGAAATGCAATGTTGTTATTTAAAAAATGAAAGAAATAATTATTTTAAAATAGCACTAGTGTCCTTTCAAACACTTTCATTTACTACCACTTATTTTAACTGACTTGTTTGTTTAATTTGCAGCACATCTTGTGTGCAATCTGGTCAGTCTATGGAAACTGCCAGGTTACTCTTGTTTCTTTATTTGCTCCAAGTGAAGTGTTTCTGAGTCAGCAAAGGGAACCCAGCACATTTTGCAGCATCAAGGAGGGCAGGCTCAGGAGAAAGGCGAACCACTGATGAGCCAGTAACAGTAAACAGAAAAGAGGAAGAGCAAAGTGAAGCAGCTTGGAAGGAAAGCCCAGGTGGACACCAGGAGGAAGAGCTGAGCACTCTTACTCTGGCAGTGGGGTAAGAAAACTTAGAGCAAGCACACTCAGAAAGATCATGATGAACTTCTCAGAAATAAGCCAAATTTATTGCACAAATTTATAATCCCTGGTACACTGAAAGTCACAGCAGGAGTGCTTGTCTCAGTCTTGTCTCTGACACTCCTGCTCTTCAGAAAGCTTAATGCTGTCCAGGGACTGGGGGTGTGAAGGAAACCCTTCCTTCCTCCCAGCTGCTCCTCACGTGCCCCAGGACTGCCACAAAGGGGATTGAGGTTAGGGTTCTACTCCTCAGAACAAGCAGCCCTAAGCCTTCTCTAATAAGCTCTCATTGTCCTTGTCTCTGTTTGCCAGGATTTTTGTGTTGTGCCCACATCCTCCCAGGATGGTGGTGCCCACAGCTGAGCCGGCCGCTTCCCCCCGCCGAGCTGAGCACGAGCATTGCTCCATATGTTCTACAGATGACACTTGTTTATTCTCCCACTATGGATTTCCATTTTTCCCAGCAGCATGATGTTGTTGACTCATATCTGGGATTTAATATATTATAGCTCACTAGTGAAATGGTAGAGGATTTATGGGTTTGATTTTTTTTGCCTTTCTGACTGCTTTAATAAAAAGAAAACGAAGGTGCTATAGAATGACTGGCAGACTAAGTTTATTTAATTTATTGGTTTTCTCAATGCTCAGGTTGAAAAGCCACATTCACAAAAGTACCTGCTGACATCATGAATGTCACTAAGACTGGGCTATCAGAGAGTTGTGCAGCCCTGTTTAATCAGTATCAGCTGAGAAGGTTGTGCTTGACTTCAGGTTTGTTTGTCTTTACAAAATAATTTTAATCGTATTTTTTTTAATTGGTTCTGAAGTCAGAGTTTGAAAGTGAAGCTAAAAATCTTAGCTTAGTTCTCTTCCATTTCTGTGAAGCCAAAAGACTGCAGTCCCCTTGCTGTCTGTGTTGCAGCAGTTTAAGCTTGTTTTCAACCAAAATATTATCTATGTGTTCAAGCCTTTTTCCTCCTGTCAACAAATCTATGTTGATGGAAGGCTCAGTTTTGTTATTCATGCTTAAAACTGTGTTTTACCTTGCAGGTCTACACTGGAGGCATTATGTCATGAGAAATATCAGAGATAAGAAGTCCTGAAAAACCATAATTTGTGTGCAAGCTGACATATTTCAACAGCATGGACAGGGATGAAAAGGTTGTGGGGGTCTTTTGCGTTTTTTTTTGTTGTTGTGTTTTGGTTTGGGGTTATTATTTTTTTTTCATTTTAAACACAATTTGGAAACAGATGAGTGCTTAACCTCTTGAGACCAAACATACATTAGTGTGAAATAGCAAACTTGTGTTTGTTGCCCATTTCATGACTACAAGCTAAAAATATTTTGACATCACTAGTTAAAGTTTGATAAAAGGTAATTATGGGTATAGAAACGCCTAGATGTTTGCCATGTTGGCTGCCTTTCAGTCCATCCCACTGAATATTGCAGTGCTTTCCAGTCAGACGTCAGAGACCATTTCATGAATGCTTACACCAACCTAGCAAAGTTTCCTGCCACTGTATGTGCACTGGCTCCATAAATCCATAAAAGGGAGTATTTATTTCTGAGGCTGTCATTTTCTTCTTAGAAAAACATTTAATACTCAGACTGCATCTTTTGCAATCATTCAAGTGGGAAAAGAAAAGAAAGAAAAAAGAGGGGGGAAAAAAGAAAGCCTTGCAATAGCTCATTTTCAGCTGGAGTTTTGTGTTTGTGGATGTTGCAGCAGCTGTAAACTCTGCAAAGCAGAGTGATTCTTGATTTAGTCTGGAACATGATTTTCCTCCTTCTCCCACTGCTTCCTGAGCTCAGCATGTCCCAGTGTTGTTTGGGAGAGATATGGAGTCAGCTGGCTGCTTTTCCAGGCAGCATTACTCTCCCCATGCCTCCCTGCAGACAGCAACTTCTGTGTGATAAGACTAAGTTTTCAGCTCTGAACATTCATCAAAATGCACCATTCCTCTAGTAAGAGCATTAAACTGAGATCTCTGATGCATGGCCAATTTGTCTCCTGCACAATGCTCCACTCAGTTTGCAGCTTTAATGCAGCAGGGTTGGAAATAATCAGGCTTTGAACCAGGACTGTGTGGCTGAGCTCACAGAGCAGGAAGCAGAAGGTTTGACAGTTGCAACACTGTTTGTGTCAGAGCAGCCCACGAGAGAGCTCTGTATCACAAATGTAGTGGTGGAAATGGGAGTCAGTCCTCTCTCTCCCCATCCAGAATTCTGGGCAGTGGACTGGACACCAGCATGAATGTTCAGGGCTGCATTGTTCAGCTTCTGAGTTTTTTGGTTTTCTTTTTTTCATTTTCTCTGTCTTTGTAACTTATCCCTCTCTCTTCTCTACAGCATCCTCGAGGCTTATGTGCTGCTGGTAAAATCAGACACTCATATTCATCCCAAATCTCTTCTGCTTTTTTGCCAGCTCTACTTCTCAATTCAAACTGGCCAGGGGAGCAGTGGTTCTAACCGGGCCAAGGTGCATGTAAGGAAGGGAGAACAGGAGACTGTGAGCTCTTACCAGCAACAAGAAAAGGCTAGAAGTAGCTTAGCAGCTATCAGGACTGGAGGTGGATGGGGGCAGAATGCTGTGAGTGCTGCTGGTTCCTGCAGAATTCCACTGGAATGGGTATTTCTGACTTAAGGGGAAAAAGCCCTTCCCATAAAGAATAGGGTGGGTTTAGTTCTTAGGACATTTAATGATGTACTGGCACATAGTAACTGCACTATAAATATAGTCTGAAAAAATATGAGCTTAGTTTGGAAGCTGCTCTCAGCTAAATTATGGGGTTTTGATCCTGACCTAAACTGATCCCACATGTTCCTGTATTCTCCCAATGTTTGAGTGCACAGTAAATCAACTGTAATTTTTGCTTTTTATTGCAAAGAATGAACAGAACAGATTGGAAATTATATGGCTTTGGCATATGTTTATCACATGGTTGAGGATTGTTTGATATCTTTTGGGGTTTAAGATTTAAATAAAGTTTAAAACAGGTACAGAGGATCAAAACCTGTTAACTGGTATTAGCTCAGAGAAAGCAGCCTGAGGTTCACCAAAGTGCTCATTTCACAAACATTCAGTGCCTCTGTAGAGAAGAATGCACTGATTTTACAAATATTAATGTGCTCTGCTCACATGTACTGAGCGTGTGAAGAAATAGTACCACAGCAGGGAGCAGTAAAGGAGGAGGAAATACCAAGTGACTTCTTTGGTAATGATACCCACTGCTTTAAAGCAACAGCCATTGTGGATTGTGGTGCTTCTGCTTTGAAAAATAAGCATGTTCAGTATTTATTCATTTTACCTCTCCTAAGGCCATCTCTTCCCTCTCCTTCACTCCTCCTTGTTGTACCCACTTCAGGGGTGATGCCATAAACAGGAGTTTGCTCTGCAGCGTGGAGCTTAGCCTGCCCACTTCAACTTTTAAACTCTTTGCCTTTCTGTTCACAAACACTTTTTTGTCATCTGGTTCCTGCCCTCCAGCCTTTTTTTTATTTTTAAGATATTTCATAATTTTGTTATTGCACCTTGTAACTTCTTCCTATTCTTTGCCTGCTTTCTTTTTTTTTCTTTTAACTTAAGAGTTGGTATTAATATTCTTTCCTGATACTATTGAAATATGGCTAAACTGTCTTCTTGAGCTTGGCTTTCCTAGTGGACTGACTTTTTCCTCTGAAGCATTAGTCTTGCAGAGTGATTTTTGTGAGCTGACTGCCCACACAAGTCTGCTGCCATGTGGGCTGTAGAGTCAGCTTGTCTGAAGCCTTCCTCAGTAATTACCAGGTAATAAAACTTAACTGCCCCATAAAACCACATGGATGAACCATGCTATTGCTGGCTTGCCCTACTCAGCCATCCTCTTCCTGTGTGCTGGATCTTTTGGGCAGGGGAAGGGACTACCCAGGGTCTCTTTTGGCTCTCTTCTCTGTGTTTCTGATAACTGGTGACCTGGCTACGGGCTGCTGAGGACAGTGCTCAGAGGCACATCTCAAACTAGGAGCCTGAAGCAGTGAATCTGAGCTGAAAAGTTCCTATTTCATTTGTCAGGAGGGGGAAAAAAAAGAAGTTAAGGCACTCCAAAGTTACCCTCCAATGCTTAACTGTTTTCTAGACACCTTGAAAAAATGTTTCAGAATAATGCTTCAAAGCTTATCTCATGCAGCACTAAATTAGCTGCTGCAGAGTGAAGGTGTCCAACATGGACTCAAAAAGAGATCAGCTTTGCAACTTGCCTGAATTGGCCATGACTCAAACTGGCAGAACTAGTCTTAATTTTGTAGTTCAGTAGATGTGTATAATAGCTTTATGGAGAATTGGAAATGTCAGGTTTCTGCCAACCAGCTAACAGGATTTATATTGCTCTTGTAACTCGTAATTTTTACTGCTGTGGCTCTGCTATCTTATTTTATCCTGTGTGTCTTCTGCCTCATTTTTTTACTTCTCAGTGAGATAGCAATCCTGTTTGGGGATTGGGGTTTTTTTTATTTTTTTTCTTTTTGCTTTTGTTATAACTAAGTAACTGAATTTTCAGTCTTCTTCAGGGGTTGCAGGCATGTCTGTGCAGAGTTCCTGGGAGAATTGTAAAGGAGTTTACAAATTATACAGAAGGCTGTTAAAATACAGAGTGGCAGCTTGGGAGGGAGTGGGCTTCTGAGTTTTAGACCATTCAGAAATAGCAAGAATATCTTAGGATATTGTTTAATCTATGCTTCTGCCCCAAAGAAGAATCTTTGCAATAGTATTCCTAACAGAGGCTTGTCTAAATTGTCCTTACATAATGACAACTCTTCAGCTTCATTAGGCAGCCTTAACCTTAACCCTTGGAAAGCTTTTCTTAATCTTGAGTCTAAGTATTCCAGGATCCCAGAAATAACCTGTTTGGGATAGTGCCAAAAGAATTCAGCTTCTCTGCTGCTTGCTGCACTGATTTTCCATAAGTGGAGGAGGGAAGCCAAGTGTGAAAGGTACTTTCAGAACCAAGTGGGTATTTTCAATCCTTTTTGTCAGATTGATTCTTTTTGTCATTAACATTGCTGAGAATGCCTGTAAACTCTTCAGGGTCTTCCCTTTGCAAGAGGGATCACAACTGAGTGTTTTCTGCAGTAAAATCAAAACCCTGAGCTTTCTGTAAGGGCTGCACATGGCCACACTGCTTCTAGTTAAAAACCAATGGGCTGAGAGCTAGGCAAGGGAGCTGAGCAGGGGAAGCACTCGAGAAGGCCTTGATTAATAGCATCCCTAAATGACAATGACTGTTTTATGGTTTTTATAAGGACTGTAGTGTTTCTCATACATAAAAATAGACAAGATGTGGTTGCAATTAATGGAGAGCTCTTTGTCGAAGCTGTTGACTGTAGGAAAGAACCCGAGGGTTTCTTACACTCCTCAGTTGTAAAGCTAACTAAATACATCTAGGGCTGCCTTGTGTCACTCCATGGCATCTTTCAAAGCTGTAATTAGCAGATATCTAATGAGTTGTGGCTATAGCATGTGGATCAGATGACTCAAATATTTGCTTTAGGCCTCTGATTCTCTGTCTCTACACAGGGGAGAACAACTTGGGTGTAATGTCTAGAGACTCATTTTTCTTGGGTTGTCTTGCCTAGAAACTTCATTTCTTCCCCGTGGTCTGTCAAACTGAGTCCTCTCCAGCTTCCTTAGTGGCAAGGTACATCTAAAATGTTTATTGGTGAGTCTTTGCTTCATGAAGACTTTTTTTTAAATTATTTTTTAAGAAATTCATCTGAAAACTGTATTTCCACTTGCATTTTTTAGCAAGATTGTCCTGTTCTTTCCCAGTGCAACTTTTGAGCGTAGGAAGCAAATCAAGCCAGGATGCATTTTTAGCCAAGGAAGGTAAGGGGCAGCTACAGCCATTCTTCCACTGTTGTCTGCTTGAACAAAGGTTGCTAACACCTCATAATGTCCAGGAAGAAGTTGTTTTCAGGACAAGAGTTTGTGGGTCTGTTCAAACTACCTAGTTTGAAGCCTTCCCATTTTTTTCAACCCAAAGGCTTTTCTTCTGTGTTCTTTCCTTAGCCCATTTGAAAACTTTGAATATAAACTTTGACAGTAACTTCATATTGACTGTGCATGAGCTGACCTTGATTCAGAAATTTCCTAATTGTTCCCTGTGCTCAGCCATTCCACCATAAAGGATAAAGATTCAGATGAACCAAATAGTTAGCCAAATCAAAGATATATCTCTCTGTTAGCTGTTTTTCTGCACAGCTGGTTGTTCCTGAACACAGTTCAAAGCCATTATTTAAGAAATAACTGCATGAATGCAGCTGTGAGAACAGCACTACACCTAGACCCATACCTGCAAAAAGTGTGTTGTATGCAACTCCTGAAATGAGTTTATTCCTGTAATCAGCACTCTTCTAGGCATCTGTCCCAGGAGACCTGGTCTGAATGTTCAACAAGTTCTTAATGAAGAAAGAAAAAGCATGGGCAAGTTTAGCATGTGCTGTAAGAGTGTCTGTTTTATAACAGTCATGGTTGTCACAATAAACATGATTGATGTGCTCTTCATCACCAGTCACTCTCTTAATTCTTTAGATGGTGGCAAAGATGAATAGGGAGCGAGCTTCATCCTTCTGGAAAGCTGTGAATTTAAGCAGTGCCAATCTCATGGTTACAGGCAGTTGACTGAATCCCATGGGAGGTGCAGTCAGGCTGGTAGTGCTTTTCCTAACAGGGATTTTTCATGTGCCAGTCTGGTTTGCCCCTCAGCCCAGCTGTATTTCTCTCAGTGATGAAAACAGAAAGTGTTTTTTCCTTTATCAAATTGGCTGTAATCTGTGGGCACTGAGTAATTCATAAAAGTGATGCAGTTTATGGATGATAGGCATTACTTTGGCTTCAAAATACCTAAGTTTGCACTTACATCTCTGTCTATGACAATGATTTGTCATATAGTTTAAAGATATGGGGGTTCTTTGGATTTTATTAACTACACATAAAGCTGTAAAACTGAATCCTGTGGCTGGTGGGAACACGAGTTTCCAAGAGTCATTAAGTAGGTAAATAATTATTGCTAATAAGATAGCCTGCCTTGTCTGTCAGTCAGGCAGAACTTATTCTTCTGCTGGCTGCTTTCAAACATGTTTAATGGTCTGAACTAAAGGAAAATGCCTCTTAGCAAGGATCTTCTTGCTTGAAAGATGTTTGTAGTTCTCACTATGAAAGCTTCTCCAAAGTGATCTTTTTAGGATGTTTAATGAGAAAATCCAGAACTAAAACAGGTAATGAGAGTCAACTAATTTCTTCAAGCCATAAGGAAAGTAATTCCTGATTTAACAATTTAGGCTATCAGCCCACGATCTAGAGCTGAGGGTCTGAACTGCACAGTGTGGTCTGCATCTGGGAGCACAAATGTACAAATTATCTGAGCATCCCTACTCCACCAGAGCTCACATCTTCCAAAGTAAATGGGTATGGTCAGGCAAAGGCTGGAAATAGTGAGCCTGGGAGATGCATGGCATGGCCAGACACTTTTCGTTAGTCTTCCACCTCTTGGTGAAGCCCTTTGGCAAAAATATTTGTAATATTCCATCCTTTTCTTCCAAAGAGGTGAGTCATGTCTGGGATCCTGCAACTTTTTATATAAGGGAAAGAGTGAAGCTGCTGTTGTAGAAGAACTGAATTCAGTGTTCTCCCTCCATTCAGAACAACATTTTTAACTGAACAAGGAGAAAACTGGCAGAGAGTATATCAGTTTTCTGTCTTGAAATTCCAAACAATTGAAAACAACAAAGCCTGTTCCTGAGTTTTCACTCAGAGGAGGGATATGGATAAATAACATGATTGCATTTGGAGATGAATGTATGAGTTGACCTTCAGGTCTTTTCAACTTGCTTGCAGTGATTGATATGAAATTATTATACAAAAAAAAATTAATTGTCTCATAATTTAAAAAGCAGCCGCTGAACTGTTTGTGAAACACAGTCAAAGGTTGTTTTATTTCTTTCTCATTGTGTGGGTTTGTAAATTTGTGCTGAATGAGGGGAATGGGCTGCTCATAACCTACCAGGGCAGCCTGCTGTGGTCTGACCTCACTCAGTCTCCCCTTCATAATCTTGGAAAGGGCTCAGCAATTTCTGAGATGAGATTTAATCACCTTAATTGCTTGTGGTGGCTAGGAGCACTGGGAAGTGGATGGAAGGAAAGGATTCCTGTTGGTGCCCACGCTGACACACCAGCAGAGCCCATCAGTTACCTCGTGGCTTTGACAGCAGCTGCTGGGCCAGCCCATGGCTCCAGCTCCACATGGACCACTGCAGGTATCCACACATTCCCATGCAGAGCAGATGGCTTAGGGCACTGGAAGGAGACTTAGGGGACAAAAAGTAGCAGGAAATCAAGTTCTACTGATTTTGCTCCTCATGGAATAAACTTTTATTGTTGGAGTGGCAGAGCAGCCCCAACTGTCACTTTTTGTGAGAGTGAGATCCCTCATTCAGTTTTCAAATCAGGTATCAGTTTGTCATGTGCACCTATTTTAGTTCTTCTTTTCTCTCCTGCAGAAAGCTTGTTATAGATACAGGCAGAAATTCTAGGAGTTTCTTTCATTTTGAACACATTCACTAAATATATATATAATATTAGTGGAGCAAAGGCATAACCAGTACTCATGTACCACTTGTGGCCATCAAAGCATAACCAGACCTGCCTTTTACAGGGCATGTATATTTTATTGTCCTTAAAAATTGTCTTCAGTTGAGTTTGAAGATGTCAGATGTTGAAATACTGAGTAACTGTTTTGAGAACATTATTCCAAGATACACAGCTGGCAAAGATAATACAGTAGTTTAATAAGCTGGGGTATGTCTCTGCAGAGTGGATATAATTTAAAAAAATAATATGTAGTTCACAATGCTTGGATGTTATGGACAGATGAGTGAATGTAGAACCAAGCTGCAGCCAGTAAACTCCATCTTTCATGTCATCAGATAAGCTTGTTTGAAGTCTAATAGCTACTTTTAATTGTTCTTCATTAACCTTTGAATTTTGGCCCCTGAATAACAGGTGGAGGCTACTGTGAGTAAAGTTTTGGTGAGCTAGAGCAGAGTGTGGTGTGCTGATGTGGGAATAAGGTACTGTAAGACACAGCAGCCTCGGCCAATGACTGAATTGCAGCTTTTAGCCTGGCTGAGTTGTTTTGTTTATTTGTCCAGGAGAAGGGGGAATACTGAAGAAATGGTGCATTATTACAACAGTGGACAGTTGGCTGCAGTTCATATCAAGAGACAAAGAAAGTCATGCCTAATGACTAAAACAGACAGCAGGTTGCAAATTTGGACTTCATGATGCATTCCAGCCAGTAACATGAAAGACAGGAAATATCTTACATGTGCTGCCTTTGGGAAACAAGAGAAGATATGGAGGTCAAGCATGGCTCTGCTACGTTTGCTGATAAATCTTTTTCTAATATTGGGCTTTTTTCTTTTCTTTTTCCCCTGCTGAGCAGTGGGAAGATGAAGCAGCCTTGCTGCCAGCTGCTCAGCGTTGGTCACTGCCTGTGAGAAGGATGGGCCCATCAGCACGGCTGAGCATGGCCATTCATCACCCAGCACGTGCAGAGGTGGGCTTGGCAGTGACCTTGAGCACTGCACCAGCAGCACTTGGCCAAGCCAGTGGTAATGTCCATCCCTTATCTCCAAGTACAATCCAACAGGCTGCTACAGGCAGGGTTGGCTCTGGAGCAGTTTGTAACTGATGGGGTTTGAGAGCGTGTCCAAATTCAATTTAGTGGGACCACTGCAATGTTTGAAACCCCTGGTGGTGTTAGGGCTGACACAGCCCCCTGCCTGTATTCCTTTGCACTCTTGGAAAAACAAGATGGCAGACTTCAGGGCGTGTTGTTACTTCTGTTAGCAAAATCCAGGCAAGTCACTAGAAATATGGTGTGGTAATGAAAACAGTAAAATCATGGGGGCTTTATTCATAAATCCTGAAAAGCCATGAAAAATGGCAGCTTTACAGTTGCTATCCAAACACACCACAATAGAGCAAATTACATTATGTGGTTCCTAATATGTTGGCTGTAAATGTTCCTGCTAGAATGACAAGTTAACACTGGCTGCTTTTAGGTTACTGAGGAGCAGGATCCATGTTCCAAACAGTTGTCATTTAAGAAAGGAAAGAATAGAAGTGAAGGAATAAGTTTCATGTCATCAATGGATTTCTTTTTCTCATCTCTCTATTTTATTGTGGTGAGAACGATGAAGATTTTGTATCCAATCATAGTAAAAAAGTCAGCCATTCTACGTCAGGAATAATATGTGCTGAATTTCAGTCCTGTTTCAGCAGAAACCAGTAACCAAATTCAGAATAACTTCAGCATTATAGGTTAAGGGATGCAATCCCTGGGTTAGAATGCAATAAAAATCGACCGGAAGCCCAGAGAATCAGCCAAGAAACACTTTCAGAAGTCTGGATTTCCTGTGCACAGTGAATTCTCAGAAGGTCTTGTGGCCCAACAAGGTACAAATTAGGTTGTTGGTTTCCAGCTGCAAGTTCTTGGTGTGGGGAATGACATGGATCAACAAATGCTTGTACACTTCCATATTTCTGCTCTTTAAAGAGCTAGTGACAAGGTAATTGTTTGATAGATGCAATATGTTATGGGACTGCTGTCCAAATAACACCAACATCAATATTTAGCCATATTGTCAGCATATGAGTGATCTGCCCTCAAATTGTGTCCGAGAGCAACAAAACCACATTTTGTCAGAAAAAAAGTTGCATTTGCATGTTGAGTGGAGAAAAATCTCTGCTGGTGATAACACATTGCGGTCAAGTTGCTCAAAATGGCTGAGTAACTTCTGCCAGATAAATGTACACTGAATTTACTCTGTGAAAACTAAGCACGAGCTTGTCTGGCAGGGCACAGCCCTACTCAGACATGCTTATTCTCCAAAGGAACTCCAGGAACTGCTCTTGAAATTGCAACTCCATTGGAATTCAAGCTCCCATTGCTCTGAGCGACACCACGAGTTTACTGAGTTAGTGAGTAAGATTGGCTGCTTTCATTTGAGCCTTCCAGACAGCAAATTAGAAAAAAAAAATCCAGATAAATAGCATTGAAAATGTCCATTTATATATTATTATATTTTGGTCTGCTTGCATTTTTCTCCATAATCATATTGTCATAAACATTTTCCACTGAAAATATAACGTGAACAACCCTTTTATTTTTCCAGGCCAATGAATTTTTAGGAAGACAAACTGAATAACATTTACATAAATCAGAAAGTGTTGATGGTCGTATTTCCATGCATTGGGCCCATCTATGAAGGAAGCTATAAGGCAGCTTTTCATGTATGAGGTAAGAAAATGGTCAATAATAGATCTTAAAGCATTTTAGGAGACTTTGACCTTAGCAGTGTATGTCATGTTAAACCAATAAATTAGAAGTGACTCAGCTCTATTAATAACAAATCTAAGTAGGCTTGAAATTTCTGTAAAGTGCCCTTAGAATAAAGTTCACCTCAAACAGGTTTCATTATTCTCCAGGTTTTCTCTGGTATTTTTCAGCTATGGGTGCATATTATCCTTTGTTTAGTGTCACTAGTTCCACACCATTCCAAAAGTGCATTTGGCTTGTCCCAGGGCAAAAAAAAAAAGCCTAAATTGTACTTGACACTTCTTCTTGTTACAGGGTCTTGCATGCACACTTTTCTCAAGAAAATGGTTCGATGTTATTGGTCTGTCTATCCATTATTGCCATTTTTCTATTTTTAACATGTTTTTTGTTAGCATGCCATAATTCATGGTTAAAATTCAATGTGTCCTTGACTCTAGATATTGCTCCTTGAAGATGCAGATTTGCTGAAGAGCAATACTATTTAAAAAGTAAAGAGTTTCCTTTTCTCCCAGACCAACACAAAAAACAATCTCTTGAAACAAATAGATTCAAAGTTCTCCAAGGAACATGGTTAAAAATAAATGGGAAGACATTTGTCTTTGTAATGGATAGTGTATTTTTAGGTAGTATAAATTTTATAGCAGCCATAAAGTTTTATGAATTTTAACAAATGTCCTTCTCAGAATAACTTGGATCTTATTGTCAGTGCGTTATCTGGGAAAAGGTCACCAGATCTGTTCCTAAAAGCAAGGAATTTGCAAGTGGGTTTGCAAAGAGATTTGCAAGTGGGAAGAGAGTTAAAAATCAGTCCCTGGTTGCTAGTCCCATAAGCTGCAAGATGCCAAACCTGAGCTTCAGGAAAAAATGTCCCTGAAATTGCTGTGTGTCTGTGTCCTACGTGCTGGCTGGCACCCAGCCCACAGGTGTGCCTGCACTGAGCTCAAAATCCTCCAGTCACCTTGAGGTGCCTTGCTGAATTTAATTGCAGCTACAGCCAGGGATACAAACCCTATTATAATTACTGCTTCAAACCCCATTACGTTTATGCATCCAGCTTGCAGTAGGATCCTGTGCAATGACACAAGGTCTGCTCCAGCAGGAACTGGGAAGCAATGATTTTTACCATTTTTTTTTCCTGTTCACTTTAAACTGTTGACATGGTGCTAAATTCAGTACGCTGAAGGTGTTTCCGTGTGTCATTTCTAATAGGATACAGGTGTCAGACAATTTGAGATTATTTCAAACCTAATTTTCTTAGAGTGAAGATACAAACAGTTACACCAGAAGCAGATGTTGGGCCTTTCTCACCCCTCCAAAATGTGGTTTGGCATCCATCCAGACTGAATCTATGGGGAAAAAGAGAAAATTGTATTTAATTTTGGCTTGCTTGGTTTCCTCCTTTCAAAATCTACATGAGTGTGTAATAAAAAAACAAACCCATCCCTTTTCCCTCTGCTTTACACAGGGACTGAGTATCTTGTTGCAAACAGATGGAGTACAGGCAGGTTGGGACATGAATGCTTTTCCATCTCCACACTATCACTTTGTGGCCCAAAATCTGACATAAAATTCTCTTTTCCTTTTTGCCCTCTTACCCATGTCTCTGCCACTTGCTTTTCTAGGGCACTGATGCTGAAGTAACAGCCAGGAAGCAGAGGAGTGGCAAGGACTGTGCCTAAACCACTGACTCAGGGTCCTGCCTCTGGCCCACCTCGACTGACCAACCTGTGGCTGGTCACTGGGACTCTGGAGAGAAGCCCTAAAAGAATCTTCTGTCCCTCTGTCTTCCAGCTGCTTCCATTTTCCTTAGCTTGAAGTAAAATCTCAGCTGTAGACATGGATACAGGAACTACATCACTTGCTGGCACTGATCTGTCCTGAGGACAGCAGGAATTCTCCATCAGGAGCTTCAGTGAGTTTAGTTACACTTCATCAGAACTCATGTGGGTGTCAGAAAAGTGGAGCTCATAATCTTGATATTACAACCTCATAGAAAAAGACACTGCTCCCAGGTTTGCTGTGTGAATTTGGGGTTCTGCTGCTCAAATACCTCTGTCTGCAACTGCTTGAATCTTGTGCCTGTAAATGCCATGTGAGCTATGATGGTATTTAAAGCCAAATTACCAAAAAATGTTCTACTTGAACAGGGGATTTTAATCAGTGTTTGTTGGTCACTCAATGCTGCTGAACAAGAAATTCTTTAAGAGTTAAGAGCTGCACGTGTCCACTCGGAAGTGAAGGATATTTATATCCTTCAGCCCTATGTGCCAGAGGAAGAAGGGCACAAAGTCCTTCCACACATGGAGAGGACTCCATGGACAGACAGATACAGGGGCAGAAATGAGCAGATGGTGGACAGCAGACATTAAAGCCACAGCTCATCTGCATGGGGCCAGTCCAGACTGCACCAGGAAGGTTCCTGGGTTGGCTCCCTGCCGAGGCCACCGGCAGGGGTGGGGGAATGTGATCAATAGGAGGCATCAAGTATTGGCTTGGCAATCAAAGGCAAAACTGTGGAAATGCCACTCTGCAAATGGGGTTTCACTGTGCTGCCAGGAAGTTCTCCAGAGGCATTGGAAGACCAGCCCAGTAACAGGAAATTAATCAGAAGCGTTTTTGAGCTGCTCCTTGGCTGGTGAGTGCTGCTGGGGCTATTTATACCTCTGAACTACAGCAATTTACCCTGCTAAGGAGCTGCTCAGATGTCACACATTAGCCACTGCCAGAACAAGTGACCTTTCTGCACAGTACGTTAAGAACAAAGAGATGAAAATTCACATTTTCCAAGTATGATCCAAAAAAACCTCCGTGCTCTTGTTAAACCAGCTGCATTGAAGAGGAGTGATTAGAACAGGCCTTTTTTTTTTTTCTTTTAGCCTGCACCTGTCTCTCGTTCCACAGCTGAGGACACACTGAAATCTACTTCCTCCAGACCTGATCCTGTAAGATCTTCAGGTAGTAATTAAATTCATCATTATCTACATCTATTTCTACTTAAACACTTGAGGGGAAAAGCCACCTGAAGGCCAGCATTTGCTGGAACTTGCAATAATGAGTCACCCATGAAAAAAAAAAAAGAAAAAAAAAAACCTCTCTCATTTCTCCATCCCCAAATAAGTAAGATTTTTCTTGGTTTTCATTCTTATGGAAGTCTTATGGAGGCCTTGCAAAGGAAGGAGGATCATTTTGAGCAGCCCTGTGTGTCAGACTCTTGAGAGGGTGACAGCTTCACTCCCAGTTAGGAAGAAAGGTTCCCTGACTATTCTATCAAGAAGTACACAGAAAGAACTGTGCCAGATTACTGCAGTAAAGATGTAAGTGTGATTTTTTTTTTCTGAGGAATTTAAGACATTTTTAGGGAAAAACCTGGGTTCAGCATCATCCCTGGAGAAATGGGGCCAGTCATTTTCTGTCCTGGCATATCCCTTTATTGTAAATGTGTTTAAAGTGCACAGAGTGAGGTATTCCACTTACTCCATGGAAATGAGCAGTAGCATTTTTAAAGAGTGGGTTTCATTTAAAGTAACTTTCCTCTTTCATAGGAATATCCTTTTTATTCTCTATTATTTTGTTCAGGTAATTCCTAACACTGATCTCACCTGCCTTCAGAGCTGAAGTTTCTCATATTCCCTCAGTTGCTCTTCCCCTGTGAACATGCACACTGCCAGCAGTCTGAGTTCTGGCACAGTGACACAGCCCTAATGGCTTCAAAATTGTCACTATTGGCATTTTTTAAAATCCAAACCCATTGAATATTTCTGCCTTTAAAATGTGATGGGTGCTTGAAAATTACTGTACAAGCAGATTATTCCAAATTGTATCACTGTACAAGCAAATTATTCTTTGTACAGTCAGACATCCCAAATAATTTGCATTTCTGGGGGAGAAAAAAAGTCAAAGTAGAACTTGAATTGTTTTGTGACAAAGTTCTGTATGGAACTGAGGCAAGACAGCACGATGCTCACTGAAAATAACTAACCAAAAACAGGCATATCACTAAAACATGTCAGAACAGGGGAATAATAATTCATTATTGTCATACAAAATGGTGTTTCATCTTGACCCAAAGTGTCACACCAGGTTTTATCAAGTGGCAATTAGATGTGATGGTCTAAAAAAGATTAATTTTCAAGAAGAATTTTAGCTTTTGGAGATAAATTGTACTTTTGTGACTGCCTGAAATAGAAATAAAATTAGTTTTTTTAAGGCAAATGCATTTAATGTGAACAATATCCCCCAGAATATCTTGCTACAGAATTAAAACCAAACTAAACAAGAAATCTAGGAAACTGTCTTAAATAATTTTTAGAAATTTTAAAAAGATGCCAGATTTAATGAGGATTTTTTTGCCTCCTAGAAATCATTATTAATGTATTTGTCTTCTGTCAAAGTAAGATAGATTGTAAGATTTTTTTTTATTCCAAGATTTTGTGTAGCTAGATTTGTGTTACATGATAGAAAATGACCACTTTTGGCATTCTAATCAGCTAGTGAACAAATTCCCTAAAAACTAGGGCTATGAACCAGAAAATGTTATTCATTAATTTTGTTTATGGTGATTTAATTTTAATTATAATACTTTAAAGCTATTTAAATCTACATTTCCATCATGTGTGAGTTAATGTAGCATATTTTGCAGAAATAATCAAGGCCTGGTAATACAAATTACTACAGAGCCTGTAATTAAATCTTTGATGAGTGTTTCAAAGTGATTTTTAAATGTGGCTTGTAAGGTGCTTTACAAAAGCTTTGCTTTTGTCATTGTGACTTCCCAAATGTTCCTCTGGCGTTGTCCAAGTTTAATTTCCATTCAAATTCACAATGGAAGTGTTTGTAATTGAGTAATTGCCTTGTGAATAAGTGTTGTCTGTAGGTAAGGAAAACAATTAATTTTCACAGCAGCTTTCCTGTGCAAGTGTAAATAAAGATCCATCTTCCTGATGTCCACGAGCCCCCAGCCCACCTGCCCCTCTGACAGCAGAAAAATGGGGTGTAAAGGTGTGTTCTTGTTGGGTTTTTTCTGGAATCATTTCCTTGTAATTGAATTCCATGTTGAAGACAGGCTTTCAGTGCCTCATGTTACAAGATGGGAGCTCCAGGTTTGCAGTGATAAGCAGGCTGCCTGCAGGCAATTAGAGACCTCAGGGTTTGCAGAGTCTGGTCACTAAAATGTGTTCCAGCTCGAGTCATTGTTTAACAATCCGAGTCTCTTACAGCTGTGAAACACTCCCATCATCAAGTGGGTCTCTGGGACTCCCTCAGGAACGGCAGGCTCTAGATATCCAGCTGCTAGGAACAAAAATAAATCTCTTTGAAGACTTATTTGCCATCAC
Source organism: Buphagus erythrorhynchus (assembly GCA_013400855.1). Taxonomy (NCBI): domain Eukaryota; kingdom Metazoa; phylum Chordata; class Aves; order Passeriformes; family Sturnidae; genus Buphagus; species Buphagus erythrorhynchus. The sequence continues at coordinate 41,342 of VZTT01060677.1, forward strand.
ATTGTGTGAGGACTTAGAAAGGCTGAAGCATTTTAATCGTTAATCTCCATTCATCAAATCCTGTCATTCCTAACAAAACTCCAGAATAGTTTCAGCTGTGAGCTGGATGTCGCTGACACCAGGCTCTGCCCATGGGTATCAATTTCGTGGTGAAGATGTGCCACACACAAGAAGTGCCTGTTGCAATCAGAACAGTTCCTGCCCATGCAGAGACACCAGGGAGCACTTCAGAACTCATTATTATTGATGCTCCTGTGGAGGGAGAGCAGCAGAACTTTAACAGCTATTGATCATCAGCCTCTATTGAGCAGTATTAGAATCTCTTTCATTAATGTTTAGTCAGCTTTTGCTGCTGACAGATGGTGTTGGTTATCTCTGCTATGCTGTGGTACCAGCAGCAGCAATTAGAAGTGATCACCTCACAGAAATATTCACTGCACAAGTTTGGCTGAAAAAATATCTTAATGCCTCTCAAACTCAGCAAAACCTGGTAGTCTTGACTTTACTGGGATGTGAAGAAATCCCATTTTCCCTCCCTTCTGAGCTGCTTGTGTTAAAGTAGGGACTGTTTCTCTTTTACTTTTTTCCCCAAGATTTTTAAATTTTATTGCTGACCTAAAAAGGAAGGAAATAAAAAAATTCTAGGAAAATCTGTGTGTAGTTAAAACATTCTTGACCTCTTCCTTGCTAGTACTTAAAACAGTTAGATAAATTAATAGCAAACATGCTCACGATTTAGAGGTGAGCTCTTAATGACTTAAAAGCTTTTAAGCTGGCAAGTATCTCTAGTATATTGCATTAGATTAATTTTCCTTGTCATGTTCCTTCTTTTTTATAAGGCATGTTTTGTTTCTCCCTTCTGGAGCAATCCAGAGAGCATCAGTGTGACATTGGGCTGGGCTGTGCAGTCAGCAGAAGGAAAGGTTGCTGCATGTGGGAAAACACACCCTATCTCCATATGCACAAATATCCACAAATATCCAAAGTGAGCACTTCAAAGAACAGCAGCTCATTGCTGGCCAAGCACATGGATATTGCATGAACACCCTCGGTGTTCCCTGCTCTTCTAGGAGACAAACTCCCCCAGACTTCGAGAAGACTTTGCTTCAGCACTTCTCTGTGAGGGGCACAAGAAGTCCTCAAATTATTTAGGGAGAAGAACCTTATCCCACTTCAGAGACAAGACAGCTTTCAAAGGTGCAGAGGTTAGATTGTCTTCCCAAATCAGTACAGCATGGGAATGAGGAATAAAACATCCTAGCCCAAAAGTTATTTTGGAGGGGTTTTAGTTCTTTTGAAGCACAAGCCAAAGCCCCTTGCAGGCTCCTGTGGAAATGTTCACGTTAACATCAGTTTTTAATTTTTCTGGGGTTTGGATCTATTTGATGAAGGAGAGAGAATAATGTTGAAATTGCTGGAAAATGGTAAAAAATATTTTGACCTGCTCCTGAATTTTAATATATTTTTTTAAGCTGTGTGGTTTTGACTATGGTTTTACTTATGCCTAATGCTGCAAGAAGAGAGAGCCCAGGCAGTGTTTATGCAGAGTGAGGAGGAGACTCCTGCAGTTGCCCTGCTGACCTCACCTTCTTTCTTAGTACAATTTCTCATCAAATTTCCCATAGCTTCTGATATTTTTGTTTAATTATTCCCTCCCAGAGAAGATATTTCCTCTTATTCTTAGTTCCAAGGGCTTTCTGTCTGATTTATCTTCTATTTTCAGGACTCAATGAAGCAGAAAAACAATGTTAGTCTTTGGTGGCCAGGGAAAAGGAGGAAAGCTCGTGGTGGTCTCCAGATGATCTGGCCCTGGCTGAAGCAATCTCCTTCCACAAGGAGGGAGAAAGGGCTGGCAAGTGCAGGTAAAGCTGCCTGAACTCCATGTGCTAAGAAATCACCCACACAAACACATTCCAGCTTTGGCAGTGCTCAAGTAATGGCTATTACTGCTCCAGGGAGGAAATAATTAAAGCCATTTCTTGACTCTGACAGTTTGATACTGGTGGTTTTCAATAGCAAATTACCAACATCTGTACAGCAAAATTCAGCTACTGCAGCAATTATTCAGCAGGGCTAACCACAGAGGTGCTAGGAATTTTTCATTTTCTAGATGTCCCCTCGTTAGGTGTGACCTGTGATTGAGACCCAAGCTCCACACCATGCCAGACTGAGTCCCTCGCCTTAGAAATGTAAACGAAACCATCTGGAAAGCTGAATATTCTGTGAAAACCCCAGTGGCAAATGCATCAAAGCCAGAAAATGAAAGACTGGAAAGACATCTGAATGGCTTTCTTAACTATGTGACTATTTCAAGTTTCCAGAGCAATTCAGAAGTAGAATTTGTACAAATCATTTGATTCCACAAAAATTAAGGCTTTTCATTCCCACATACTGTTACAACTGTTTTGCTTAGTAAACACAATGAGTGTCACTGTACAAGCTGAAAACTCACAACTACAACCTGTAGCAAGCAGCACAGCACTCCAGATTTTCATTGCTGGTGAAAGAAAGGGGTAGCAAAAAAACTAAATAAGCTCTATACATCTCTAAGTCAAATATTTCTTTTTAAACATTAGCTAGAAAAGGTAATACAAATACAGTCAGAGGCTGTGAGATTAAATATGTTTCTAGGAGAGACCTGATTTGAGATTGATAATAAAAATGCCTTATTTCACTGCTTATGTTGTAGCTACTTGTTTGTCAGGGTTTTATGTTATAATCCACTTTGGTCATGCATTTACTGATGTATAAAACTTGAGTTGAGTTTCTAAATTGGCACTCTGTCTTCAGCTCTGTTTCACTGATATTTAAGCTGCAGGACCCCATCAAGGAGTAGTATAATTTGCTGTAAAAGTATGCAGTAATTTTAAATTAGAGCTTCAGACTTCAGCAATCTTTGGGGTGGCCTGGTGGGGAATAAAAATAGATTATGCGCCTATCAGGTGATAACTGAGAGGCTTTAAAATAGATTATAGTATTCATGGCCCATGTCAGCTAATTAGACTGTGGCAAAAAAATCTCCTATAGACATGGGACAATTAAACCCTTGCTTCCCTTTAGAGAAGAGAGAAACTTGGTTGAAGTGCTAGGAAATCAGAGAAAGTT